>WEIB01001075.1:0-27930 GCA_015476505.1 Urochloa ruziziensis | reverse complement strand
CCGAAGCGCGCCGGATCAGCGGAGGAGAGGAGAGCTGCAATGGGAGGGAGGGAGAGGAGAGGGCCAATTTTTTCACCGTGAAGAAGGAACGGGAGAGGTCGGGAGACTTCCATCCACTGGAACGACTCCACGTATACTTTGGAGCGCGGGTTATTTTTTACAAACGCGAGTAGCTATTTGCAAAATGCCGTGCGCAACTGTTGTGTAACCAGCCGTTGGATCGCGATCTGACGGACGAAATCTTTTTCGCTGACGTGGACAGCCTCCACGGCCGCCGAGCCCGGCCACTTTCATATATTCACATTGGTTCCGTGGTGAACGTGTTACAGATGAAAGACGAAAGAGAGATTCTTATATTAAAAAAAAAAAACGGCATATCCGCAAATCTTTGTTGAATCCAGTAGACATTGTTGGTTCCGAGCTAGTACTCCGTGTCCTCGCCAAGGCGCCGCCGGCTTATGTGACAGTAACAGCCTATGGCTGCAAGCTCTGTTTTAGGCCTGGACCAGCAGCTGCGGCAGCGACTAATGACAACTTGAGAAAAGAAAGAAAGCAAGTGCCCCCACCCACCGCGTCGTCCTCGCAAAGCCCGCTTTCGGAGACCGGCGACCCGACCAGACGACGAAATCCAAGTATCCAACACAGTAAGCCATACGACCAAATCCATCCCCCTCCCTCCCAGGCCGCCGGAAGCTTCTCTTCAATTTCGATTTCAATCCCAATCCCTCTGCCTTTCTCTGCCCCGGTTAACTTTCCCCCGGTCGGTCCCGGATCTCATCATATTCCCGATCATTACGTGTACCTGCGAATTCATTGTCACGTCACGTGCGCGCGCCTACATCTACATATACAACCCGTCTTCGTCAAAGGCGCCCCCCAGTTGCCGCCCGGCCTTCAATGCCGTCCTCCCCAGCTATCGCCCGGCGCTCTCGTTAGCGAGACGTACGGCGGCGGCCATGAACCTTAAGCAGCAGCAGGAGGTGGTGGCAGGCATGGCCGCGGCTTGTCCTGTCAGGACCAAGCTCCTGCTCTGCGCCGCCATCGGCTTCGCGCTCGGCGTCCTCGCCACCGTGTCCCTGATCGGCTCCTCCTCTTTCTCCTACTCGGCGACGCTCCACAGCCTCTTCCTGCCGCCCACCGATGCCGCCGCCGTCCAGGACTGGCAGCATCCCGCCGAAGCCGCCGTCCAGGTCCGGCAGCAGCCGCCGGCGGCGAGCATTATCGCTAGCGCCGCCGCCCCTCCGCCACCGCCATCGGCTGGAGTCGCGGACTTCATCGATGTCGACGACGACGAGGCGCTGATGTCCCTGGCGGCGGCGGCGCCGAGGGAGGTGGTGCTGGCGCCCGGCGCGTCGTCCCCGAAGGTGGCGTTCCTGTTCCTGACGCGGTGGGACCTGCCGATGGCGCCGCTGTGGGACAAGTTCTTCGCCGGCCACCGCGGCCGCTACACCGTCTACGTGCACACCGACCCGGCGTTCAACGGCTCCGAGCCGCCGGCGACCTCCGCCTTCCACCGCCGGAGGATCCCCAGCAAGGTGCGTGCGTTCCAGCTTCCAATTGCATTCACTTCATCAGAGAAGAATCCGCCCGCGTAACTGCAGAGATTAAATTCCCCACCCTGTCTCTTGATCATCTGCACATTAGTGTGTGTGGTTTATTTGCAAATGCGCGTTAATGCTTAGTTAAGCCCGCGGAATCCAGTTGGCTAGAGGCGCGCCATTGATGGGGGCCTGCGCCTGCCAATCCCCGGATCCATACGGAAAGTATTCTAATTAATTGGAGTAGATGTCACTGCACATTATGGTTTACAAGATGACAAGCAAGTCCGCGTCACGGCAAGGTGCATAGGGTCGGCCAGGCGTGCCAATTGTCGAGTGGCGCCTCACGGAAGGAATTTCTGCGTCCACATGCAAAGCACGGGATTCCTTCCACAGGGGCGGGCGGGCGGGCGATGGGTTCAAAGCCAATGCGTGTGTGTTCCCTTTGACTAGATGGCAAGGTTTGTTTTTTATTTTGTTCGTTCTGAAATGGCAAAGGATCGTCGGTAGGAATATTCACCTGCTATTTACTGGTTGATCGCGAACTACTACTAGTGGGCAACCCGCCCAAAAAAGAAACCTACGATTCCTCCATTAATTAGGAGATGTTGAATCGCTTAAATCTCTCTTGTACGAATTTCTGAATACAAATGTATCGTATAATAAAATTAGGTTAATAAAAATGTTGAAGTAACTTATATTTTGAAAGGATAGTTGAGTTGCTGAGAAAATGTTAAAACGATATTGTAAAAATGTTCAATCAGTACATTTAGCAAGTAGAAAAAGTGGAGAAAACAAAAATAGGACATGAAACAGAGCATCCTAAAAAGGAAAGCTTTGAGGATTCATCGACCACTGACCAGCAAATTCCCATTGTATTGGTCCTGAACTCTAAAGCAAGGAACGTCCAAGGTTCCCTAGAAACGCCTTGCTTGTGTTGTCAATTGTCACATGACGTGCCTTGTGCACTTGGAAAGCACCGCCAGCTGCTTCATCAACAGGTTTGGCATTTGGCACACTCAAAGTTGATTTCTATCATTAATTAATGCCTACATCGTGCTCTAGTGTCACCGTAGATGGTGCGTGACCGAAGATTACCTGGTAAGTGTGAATGAAACGTCAAGGTCGTCAATATATCAGTATATGACCATCGAGATGCCACGTTGGCTGAAAAGTATGGTTGAGGATGGAAGCTACAGTTAGTAAACGACAAACCCGCTCTATAATAATAATCAAATAACACTTGCTTGTTTGTCGGGATTAGGAATTTTATATTTTTTTCCATCTTCCATAATTGAAATAAGGAATCCCATCACGGGCAGTCATCACTCAATTTACTACTGCCTCTTTTCATCTAGGGATTTTTTTTTCGTTAGATAAAGTACTTGGCCCAGTCACAATCAAGTGATCTCTAGAGGTTGTCTTAAGTCGTCGCTTTCAAATGAAAGTTTGGTTACAACTTACCTTCCATTTTTATAAGTTTAGATATTTAAAATAAGACAAATGACTTTGCCTTAAAATATAGTTTCGCAAAGTACATTTTATACCATGAAAAAACATACAAGCAAAGGTTGTGCTTTGAGTGCCGTGTCGGTACCGTATCGAAAACGTCACTTGTTTGTTTGTGACCGGGAGAGTAAAAAAATATCAATTAGGTGATACAAAAGTATCATCCTAGGTAACTATTTTTAGATACCAATTTCATAATACTATTACGTACTTCTTCATTTTGTCTGGGACAAGGGTTTGACCAACCATTAATCTACTAATATTCCATTTATATATGTTCAATCTTAAGAAAACATGTTTAATACCAATCCATGGCCATCAATTTCGTGTCACAATAATTATAATTATATATATTAATAAAGTATGCCCTTCGTCTACTTTTATAAGACGTGGGTCAAACTTGACACGGTCTCACAAATTACACTTTGACAATTTATTTTTCTATATTATATTATTTACGATTATAAATTAAAATCATCAAAAAATACATGTAATTATAAATATAACCATTTCATGTTTGCAATATAAAAGTTAAAAATTGTTAGCTAAATAAATGGTGAAAGATTGTAAAGTTCGAATCTTAATATGTGTGCGCGCGTTATAAAGATAGATGGAGGGGAGTAACTGTTGATCAAATGCATGTCCATCCCAAAGAAAATAATTTTAGACCGATGGAGTAGTATTTTTAATGATTGAACAATTAATTATTAGTACAAAAGCTGTATTAACATTGTTGGCACGTTTATTATATCTGCAGGAGGTGATATGGGGCCACATCAGCATGGTCGAGGCGGAGCGCCGGCTCCTAGCGCACGCGCTGCTAGACGACCACTTCAACGCCCGCTTCGTCCTCCTGTCGGAATCACACGTCCCGCTCTTCGACTTCCCGACCGTCCACTCCTACCTGATCAACTCCAAGCAGCTCTTCCTCGAGTCCTACGACCAGCCCGGCGGGACGGGCCGCGGCCGGTACAGCCGCCGGATGAGCCCCGTGATCACCATGGCGCAGTGGCGCAAGGGCTCCCAGTGGTTCGACCTCGACCGGGCGCTGGCCGCCGACGTGGTCGCCGACGGCGTCTACTTCCCGGTGTTCAGGCGCCACTGCAAGCGCGGCTGCTACGCCGACGAGCACTACCTCCCGACGTTCCTCAACATCCGGTGGCCGCCGGGGGCCGCCGACAACCGGACCCTCACGTGGGTCGACTGGTCGCGCGGCGGGCCGCACCCGGCGAGGTTCACGAGGTTGGAGGTCACCGTCGGTTTTCTCCGGTGGCTCAGGAGCGGCGCCGGCGGTACGTGTATGTATAATGGGAGGAAGACTGATGTCTGCTTCCTTTTTGCGAGGAAGTTTTTGCCCAACTCGCTGACAAGGTTCTTGAGATTCGCGCCCAAGGTGATGGGTTTTGGGTGAATGAATTGTCAGAGGAGGAGGGCATTGCAGTTGAGGCTCACATTCTTTCATTTATGTGTTTGTCTCCGGATGAGCGCGTGTAAAGGGGATGGATTTCTTGTAATTTAAACTCTTCTTTGAAATATTCTTTTGTAAAGGCAACTCTCTCGAATGCAAAATGCATCTCATGATTAGGATTCATGTTGCGTTGGTCAAAAACTATTTTAATTTGACCACTGGAGTTAATTTCTAAAAGAAAAAGGGTCTATCTCCTTGTAAGGCGACTTAGATTTTGCTTTGGCGTAAGTCAGTTTTGTAGGCCGTTGGATGAACATCCAACGCATTCAATGAAAATGTTTTAAAGTGACTTAGATTTTCCTTTCAGGTAAGTTACTCTCCTCATCGCCGTTTAAAAAATTGTTGCCAAGCATGCTTCTTGGACATACAGGCCGGCATTTACTGTAGCACACCCACTCCCTCTAACGGGTCCGGTTGTGCCATGTCCGGTTAGGTGTAACAGGTCCTCGAGGCTATCTTTTGCAACCGTTAATCCTATTTAGGCTGTTGCTGACTATAGCTGTCCTGTATAGACAATAACACTCAACCACAGACCCAGCAGCAGTTTTCTGTCAATGGTTCAGTTTTTAATTAAAAATGAAACACAACAGGCTAATATCTAAGCTAGTTTGTCCACAATTGTCATGTCTGTACAAAATAATTCACACACAGTAATTTTGAAAACAAGACGGCAATGCATATCCAAGATTCATCTAACACAAGGACACAACAAGTCCTGAACATAGGACATACAAGTATTGAACACATGACGGATACAAATTGTGAAGACAGGACACGAGACGTTGACATGACCACAAAGATGTAACAACATCAAGGACAAAGACAAACTACATTGGGATTTGGGAGACAAGGCATGTCCACTGCCCGCTATTCCTGAGGCTAATCAGATGTTCAATATATCTGCAAAAAAGATAAATATAAATATTCAAAGGAATGTGCTCATGTGTTGAACATGTTTGCATATTTTAATGAAGAAGCAAATTATAATGCATGATCAGATATAGTTGAAATGCAATTTACTTGCAATATCTTGGTTTGGTGGCACATGACTACAATAGAAAAAAATGGTTAAGAGGCTAGACTTGAAGTGCTTACATAGCATGGTTATTTCCAGTATGGTTAAGTAGCTAACCTTGCAATCCACTTGTTTCAAACGTTCAGTATACTCATCATCATTGCAAAAAGGAATACTGGCAGCAGCTTTCACCAAGATGTGGCAAGTAGATAGTTTTAAGGAAAAAAAGAAGGGAAAAAATGCAAAGTAAGCTATTTGGATGATCTCACTCAGAACCTGCACAATTTTAAGAGAACTCTTTCAAAATGATGGGTAACATAATGCGCACAAATTTCTGAGCAGTGCAGCTTTTCTTTAAAAAAGATTAAGCGGAGTCTGACTCATTTCATGATTAGAAATCACAAAGAGGAACGATTCTTTCAGAAACATAAGATGATATGGGTCCTAAGAAGTTGCATTGATTACAGGTTAAAGTAGTCTGCGACTAACCTTGTTCAAAATAACAGCCTTATTCTGTGAGGGGAAGGGGCTCATCAATAGACACAAAACGGATTTCGCTCATCCTGGCATAGCACATGATATGAAACTCATCAAGTAGGAAAAAATAAAAATATCGGTAAGACTCACAACATTCAAATTCAATATGCAGGCTTACTGTTTGTACTTTGCAGTATGCATGTACTATCACTTTTAAAATAGTGACAAGCTTGAGCAAGGGCACAACTATTCAAAACAGAAAACACAAAATGACTATTTTCTGACGGACCCTTTTCCCATCTCTGTGAGAGGCTTTCATTTGCATAGTTTAAATAAATTTGAACTAAAATGACACTAAAATTACAACATTGGCTGCCCATATCAAAATAAAACAGTATGCATGAAAAGTAAATGTTTGATACAGTTCGATCATAAATAAAAGGCTCAAAAAGTGATAGCTACCTACTAAAGCCCTACATGTATAGCTCAAGCTAGACACCACATGTACATGGTGCTAACAATGAATTATAGACATCGTATCCATCTTTATCTAAAAGCACTGGTGTAGAAAAATAAAAGAATGAAATAAATTATAATTTATATTTCTATACAATTGAAATTACACTAATGTTTTGTATTGTAATTATGGTATCTCTTTAGTGTAGTTTCGAACATAGATCATAGAAACAGGAATTGTCATGAAATAAATACAGCATAATTAAGCAGAAGAGGAACCAACTGTCATGTTATGGAACACATAGCACATGCAACATAGAATTGGGCAAGATATATCAACAACTCTGTTTGCAAAAGCCATCCCAAATACAGCTATATGAAAAAGTGATGTGAAAAACTGCAGCAACCAAAATTCAAGCTGCTCTAACATTTTACAGTAACAGGACTAGAAAATTATAATGCTACATGAGGGTGTAACCATAGTACAAATGATTTGTATTTTTAAATATATGTCACGAGAAGAATGAGGTTATACACACCGTCCTCTCCCTAAAAAAGAATAGGATATGCTAAAAACCTTGTGATGTTGAGCTGATTACTGACCTAAACCATCTCTTAGTACGGGAGCAAGAACCATCTACACTATGCAAAAGAAATCATTTGATTTCAGAAGAAAACAAATGAACATTGAACAATCAATGACCAAAAGAACTTTATTCAAATAAAACAATAACCATATCAGATTATTCATGTCAACAAATCCTGATTATATATAATAGAAATGGATGAAAAATTAAAAAATTGAGTATACTTTTAAGAAAAACTGAGTAGGCAAAGGCTGAAAAAATAATATCTAGCTACTAATTAAAGCCCTGCATGTATGGCTCTAACTAGACACCACATATGTGCATAGTGCTAACAATGAATTACAGAAATCATATCCATCGTTATCTAAAATCAGTGGCATAGAAAAATAAAAGAATGAAATAAATTATAATGTATATTCACATTCAATTAAAATGACGCTATTATCTTATAATGCAAGGATGATATATCTGCAGTGTAATTTTAACACAGATCATAGAAACAGATATTGAATGTAAATGATAGGATGATGTAAATACATTCAGTCATGTAAACAGTGGCTCAAACATCCAAAAGCATGTCAGCTCAAAATTTGTAGTGGTTGCCAAAACCGCCGATTAAAAAACTGGATGAGCTCCCAGCAAAGCATGGTATTTTATAGCAAGTAAAGACCAACATTTCTTTTAACATTTCACACCACCTATGTGACAAAGTAATGCTACAAGTTCAAAATCCATAGAGTCCAACACAACAAGGTGAAATTGGAAACAGTCTAATGCATACAAGACCAAAGAAAATGCACCACAAACTCAGACCTTAAAACTATAACACCCTAATATCCAAGATATATAATAGAGGTACAACAATTTTTCTAAGACAAAAGAAAACATACACACCAGTATATAGATGCCAGGTAGAAGAGGGTGATGTCGCCGAGCTATTCATAAGTAGCACAGGCAGCACAATATGGGCTTGTCCCTCACCTCTCACCTTCCATTAACTGGTGAGAGGTGAGAAAAAAATGGAAGGTGAGAGGTGAGGGACCATTAATCTCACAAATCTGGTAATCACATATTCGGACCAGATTGGTCAAACAAAACAAAACTTTTAATTGATCGAACTTCGCCCAAGTTGAACAATGAGAATAGGAAAAATCACAGGATGATTCCTATATGATGCGCAAATTTGGACCAACTAACCAAGTCTAACAGGCCCTTGCACTCAACTAGCTTCAAAATAATTATACTAAATAATAAAGTGTTAGAAGACGCCACACTATAAATGCTACCATGTACTTGTAGAATGAACACAAAAGTGGCCCAACTCACCATTGCTACATGTTGGGAAGGTAGGAGCCAAAACAATCAAACAACTAGGTAGATCAGGTTGGCAGCTCTGCACAGAACAACCAACAAAAGCATACGGGCACATAGTTAGGAGCATTTACATCAGCAATAGCTATAGCAGAAGGAAGCACAAGCAACATTAACAAATGGTAAGCTATCTTTCATAATACCAAATAAGTCATTTTGGAATTCATTAGCTGAAAATTATGTGATAGGTTTATGTGAAGTAGAATCAATCAAACAACAGTAAGGGTTATGTCAAATAGGATATGCAGTCCTATTAACAAATTTGCTCACTATCCTCTATCCTGTATCAGAAATAGGTCCTACACAGGAAAAAAACTAACAGCTGCACAAAACTGGAACCTCCTGTAGATATAGTGGTACCGATGCAAATCAAACCATCCCTACCTGGTATTACATTGTCTGAAGAATTAGCTATAGCAAACCAACAATATAATGTACAAATGACAAGTATACCTCAAAATTCATCTGAAGGAAAAGTCTTCCAACCTGAATAAGAAAGCACTATCTACTCTGATCACATAGAGTCACTAGCCATCCTCCCCTCCCTATACTGTGCTTCCTAACCACAGCAATAGAATGGTTAAAACTTACGAGAAAACATGAACACCCATCCATCCCAAGTCCCAACACGGGGATCGTGCAATTCACCAATAATTATCCACTAGAACAGGGAACGAACAGGCGAAATCACACACTGGAAGACTAAAATCTCATCAATTCCGGCGAAACCCAGAGCACATCGACATAACTCCCACTGGATCTGCGCAGCTAGCAGCCAAATCCAACTGAATCGCAACCCCACAGACATGATGCCCCCTGCACACTCCACACAAACACACGACCAGACAAACGTAGAGGAGGTATCGGAGGAGGAAGGTGGGGGAAGTCGAATCGGGTACCTCAAGCACGACCTTCTCGAGGCCAGAGGGGCTCTTGATGAGCTGCGCGAATGGAGATGGTAGCGGTGCCGAGGGGGGGGGGGGGGGGGGGGCTGCGCCGATGGGGAGCGGCGTCGGTGGCTCTCTGGTGGGCGCCGCCGTCAAGTCTGCCGGGATCCCTCCTAGCTCCGCCTCCGCCATACAACTCAAGTAGGCGAGAGGAAGAGGAACAAGGCAGTAACGAAGAGACACTGTGGAGTTGGGCTTCAGTTAGTAACCACAACCCGTTAATAACACCTAATTGGGCTTCATAAGACAGAACAACGGGCCCGACTGAACGAAGCCATCATGCGCGTTCGTGCAGATCGGACCGCTCATGACGTCGACTTACGTGAACACAGTATCTAAATCACCTTACGAGGAGTAAACCTGAAAGAAAAATACTATAAAGGTGTTACGTGATTGACCATGAAAATCACTCACTATCAATATGTTTAAAATATTAGATTTTATCTAAATTATTGTTCATAGTTTCAAAAGCAACCCGATGATGAAAACATGATGTGTATGAGTTTGGGCGCCCAAGGAGCTGGCTGTGGCCCAAGTAATCCAGCAGGCCTACGTGGCCCAAGAAAATCTAGAACTAGCGTGGTGGGTTCAAAAGTTTTTGGGCTCATATATGGCTTATGGGAAGCCAATTAAGCAATCTAACTTTAAAGCCCATTAAGTGTAATAAAAACTGCAGCCCAAATTAGAAGTTCAAAACAATATTTTAACAAACCAAATTCAATATTTTGAAATTTAAGTCAACCAGATTCAACATTTTGTAAAAAATCGGACCAACATCTAAAAAATACTAGATTCAACATTTCAACGAACCAAATTCAACATTTTCACGAAGCAGATTCAACATTTTCACGAAGCAGATTCAACAATCCCTAAACATTAAGCCAACATTTAAGAATCATAGATTCGATATTTTAAATGTGATATTTCGGCATCTGTGATTTGAACAACAAACATTCAACATTTTTTTTGTTTTCTTCTTCTTCTTTGATGACGACGGTCTTCTTCGAGGGCGGCAGTAGGCCGGCAGCCACACAGGGTGGTGCGCGGCCGTGCGGCGCGGCGACGGAGTTCCACAGCCATGGCAGCGGCCGGCAGCAGAGCTCAAACGGCGACGAAGCTCAGGCAACACGGCAGCAGAGCGCCCTGTCGCGCAGGCCGCGTTAGGGCGGTTGTGGGGAGCGCCCGCGTTACGGGTCTCCCGAAGTACTTGCATTAATCCTAGAATAATCTTAATACAAGTAATTCCGCACAAGGGGTGTCAAAAACCAACACCGGGTAACTTTTATTGAGAATTTACATCAATGTACAGCTTAGAGTATGTACAAGGGTTTACAAGCGGGCCGTCTCCGCTTTATTCAGATGGTACAAGCTACCGGTACTACGTAGAGCTTCAGCGTCGCGGATGTGCTCGTCACCATTCTGGACCTTCGTCGTCCGCCCCGTCCTCGGCGAACTCCTCTGGTATGAGGGGAAAGCAAGGGTGAGTACTCCTGACAGGGGTACTCAGCAAGACCCATAGTAATTTTATGAGTTTTATAAGTTTGGTCCTGGAGGGGCATGACCTCCCTACCAGTCCTGGTCAGTGAACAAAAGTAATTACCAACCTAACGTAAGGGGAGTCCGCGGGTCACATTATATTCAGTGTGATCTAATCGTCGGGGACTTTAACCAATTGGACTCTTTCCTGAGAGTCTCGGCTATCCAGATAGATTCATCGCTCTGCAGAGGTCGTACTTCTCTGTCCTGCATTCGGTCAGCCCGTACCGTGTACTTAGGCGGTACTGCCCTACGAGATCCGTTCCCACCAGCGTCTATCTCTAGACAGCCCCTCCCTAGCTCTGTCCACGGAAACTGCTAGGGCCTAAGTAGGAGTCGCGCACGTCCACAAAAGGACCTTCCCGGGGAATTGATGAATCAAAGATGTTTATCGTGGCAACTCTGCCACCAGGTCCTACCGACCCTGTCACCTGCGACTCTTACCGGCCAGACCCATCCCTCTGTAGGGGTCTGTCTCCAATAGTCCCGTTGCCCATCCGGGCCCCTCGGGACAGGTTACCAAGGCTGGCTAGCGGGGTGTGGATCAAGGCCTCACATAAATAGGCATTCCCGAAGGCTATGCCTTTTTGGCATGCGGGACTGTATTGGGCAATGGAAAGATTCTCCTGCGAACCAGTCCTTAGTGGCGACCCGGAGTGACTCTTAGGATAGAATCCCCTCCTTGGGATCATCCTTCCGCTCCTCGGTCTTTGCATGCTCATATAATAAAGGTAATATTTGCTTAATTATTTTTATTGATGGGACTTGCCTTGCCCGGCGTCGGGGTCGTTCCCTGCTTCCTCTTCGTAGTCGGGATCCTCGGCGTCGTTTTCGGGGTTGGAGTCTGCGAGTTAATCATACAGATCAATACATCCATCAAGGGTTAAATAGGTGGCTTATTATTTAAATGGATTTAGATCTAGAAGGGAAGATAATTTATTCTAGGGGTTGTGAGTAGGATTTTTGGGAGAAAAGGGTATTTCTAGGCCTAGAAATTATCTTAGGATTTTTGATGAATTTTTAGAATTTTTTGAAAAGCTCTAAGATGGAGACCTAACTTCTTGTGTGCACTAAACAGGGTGTACCTAGCAATTTCCCAGGGCGTGAGAGACAGACAGGTGGGCCCTGAGCGATACGGACCCACCCTGTTAGCTATGTACCGTGGACTTCAGTCCATGGACCAAAGGACCGTTGGGTCTTTGGTTCACGTGGACCGGGTGCACGGAGGAGGAACGGGGGAGTTGGCGCGGCTGTGCCACTGGCCCGTGGGGCCATGGCTGGCGTGGCAGCCACGCGGGCGCCATGCCAGCACCAGCTGGGGAGTGCGGCGGCGCGCGGTGGTCGTGACGGCGGAGGCAGGGCGCCTCGCAGGAGCTCGGCACACTGGCCGTTCTAGGCCGCGGAGAGGGCTAGAAATCGGTGTGATGGTAGAGGGTGGCACGGCGGGGCGGCGGAGCATGATCTAGCGCGGCGGCGGGGCTTGAAGTGGTGGCTCGAGCTCGCTAGAGCTCGGGCGGTGGGCGAGGGAAATGCGGCCAGGGGTGTGTCTGCGCTCCTAGGAGTCGCTCACGCGTGGCCTGGAAGCACCTGGAGTGCACCGGCGTGCTTGGGCGCGGAGGAGAGCGACTAGGACCAGCCGGCGGCTCGCCGGAGTGCGGCGGCGCATGGCGGCCGGTGGCTCTCGGCCGGTGGCGCTCGTGGGGGAGGAGAGGGGCGGTGGCGTGGCTCGGCGAGGATTACTTACCGGGGTACGGTGGCAGGAACCTACCGGCGTGGCCTCGGCCAGACATGCGCAGCGGCGGTAGAGCTCGCGCTTGGCCAGCACCGGCGTGCGTGCGTGTGGGGTGTGTGGCAAGTGAGCGGGGAAGGGCTCAAGGGAGCGCGCCCGAGGCTATTTATTGCCCGAAGGTGAGCTCCTGGAGCTCCTCCGGCGCTCCCCGGGCCGGACGCGTGGCGGGGAGGAGGCCCGAGGTGGCGACGCGTGCCCCCGGCGGCGAGCTCTGCTCAGAGCCGCGGGACGCGGTCGGCGCCGCACCCGTGGCGCGCTGGAGTGGCGCAGGGGTGACACGCATTGTGCTCGTCCCCCAAAGCTCCATCCGGACCGGAGGAGAGGGATCGAGCGGCTGCGGCGGCGGGATGGGCGCGGCGGGGAGGGGAAGGAGAAGGGGGAAGAATGGTGACATCGGCGCGACGTCACCGGGGAGGCGGACTGCGCGCGGGGGAGAATCCGAGGGGGTGGAACAGACTTAAGGAGTGGGAGGCGAGTCTGGGCTGGGCCATGGGGAAGGCGGGGGAGGTTGGGCCGGCTAGCGGGTTTTGGCCCAGGGTAAGGTTTAACCTTTTATTTTTCTTATTTTGTCTTTTCTTTTCTATTTTGAGTTTGAGATTGATTTTGAATTCCATTTCAAATCCAACTTAGGTTTTTGGGTAGGCCTTAGGTTCTAGGTTTATTCTAGGGTTAGAGCAAGCATATGCACATGGATTATTTTTAAAAATAAACTAATTCATTATATTTTCTAATGCATAATCCTATTTAATTAAATCAAGTTTTAATTATAATTTTTCTAAATTCTTTTTAAATGCTTTCTAGTTTGCAGGGTGTTACAGCGATGGCCGGCTGCGAAGCTCTAGCGCGGCGGTGGCCGGGGCCGGGGCTGAAGTCAGGTGGTGCTAGTATTAGGCCGAGATCGGACTGAACAAATAAACTCGCATGAATCTCAAAGCAAAGTAGAAATTGGTAACAAACGGGCTGTCAGACGTTATATAGGTTTTCCGAACGTTTCGGCGCTGGAGGCCTATCACGGCCTGCATCCTTGGTCTCATTGTCAAGTAGTGAGCCCTGGGTTGCAGAGTTTTTTCCGCGGCGAAACGGGGCTTCTTCTTTGCCACGGGCCTGTTGGTGGAGAAGAAGGCTGCAGCACCGTTTAATTAACCATTAATTAATTCTCAAAAAAATTAACCACTAATTAAACATTTACCGTGCTTTTCTGGTGCAGATAAAAATTAGCGGAGAGACACTGCATACATGCATTAAAAAAGACAAAAGTAATAAATCACCATGTGCAATCAAATTCTAAACTAAAAACATAAATATTAAACAATGTGGTAAATTAATTTGCAATTGCATCATCATGCTTTTAATGATGATGTCTGAGGACCGGGTGTGTCCGAGAACCGGTAGATGGTCGCTTCCTGGTGTGATAGTGATTGACAACGTGGTGTGGACTGACGTTTGCATTGGCTTAAGTATTGCTGGTGTAGAATGCGGCTTGATTGCATTGGTGCAGGTGAAGAACCGCGAAAGGTCTTAGCTGTGCGGCCTTCGGGGAGTGGAGAGACAAGTAGACTTGGTTCGAGGGACCCGGTGGCCAGATGGATCAAGTGCGGTTCACATGGTGGCAAGAACGAGCAAGGCGGCGTGGATCGGTGCGAGGTACCGGCTCACAACCGAAGCTCGTACGCGGACGTGAAGCCGGTGCAAGGTGGCGGCTAACAACTGAAGCTTGTACACAGGGTTTGGTGATTTAGCTACAAAATCATCAGAAGGACGGTTTCTTGGTTTGGGCCTCAAAACCAAGTCCGAGGACTTGGCGTGGCGGTAACGGCCCATCAGCAGGAGCCGTGCGTGTCAAGGAGCCTGGACCGGAGGACACGCGGCGTGGCCGCCAAGCTTGCGTCGGAGGGAAGCAAGGTTGCGGCAGATGCGGTCCGGGCCGGAGGAACATTCGCGACTATGATAAATTTGCCCCTGAGGGGTATGTATCGCTTAGGGGTAGTTTAGTACTTAGGACTCCACCACTTGGACTACATATAGGAGGTGTATAGACATCTAGTCATGTGATCTCTTTGGTTATCCATTTTCCCCTTCCCTTTCATCCTCTCCACCTAGAACTATTTTCTTGAATCCTTGTAGTTTGTATAGGTGAATTCATGGTTGGTTGACGGAGTTTAATCTATTCAAGTTTGTGCCATGATTTGAATTCCCGAGCTCTTTTTCTTTTTCCCTTTTTCAGAGCTATTTTCGGAGCTATTTTTTGGTATTTTCGTTCTTCAATTTCTAGGGCATTTTCTCTCGGATTTCTTTGGGGGAATCACACATGAGTGCCTTGTGCCTCTTTTCTTGGTGATCCCTTGCCCTGAAACGCCGGGAATCGCTCTAGATTTGAAGTTTTTCGAATGAACTCGAGATGGAGCTGTTTTTCGTGAGATTTGAGATTCCGGGAGTTCTAGAGAGTTAGAGGCCGAGATTTTTGGGGCATAACCTCTACTTGAGGTGTGGATCATCTCCCCAAAGTTTCATCTCAAGAGCTCAAGTCGTTTGGGAGATCCATTCACGAGATTGAAAAGTTGACTTTCGGGTTGGGCTGATTAGTATATAAACGGCAGTGCCGAGTTTGGAAAGCCGGCAGTTCCGAGTATACACACCCAAACCCGGCAGTGCCGAGTTAACACACACAAATCCGGCAGTGCCGAGTTTGCCCAGATCCAGACTTGCAGGTTTTAGTTTTTAGTGGATCGAGGTTCTTTCTGTTTTTCCGCTGCTTGTATCTTGTTCCTAGGGTCAGTAGCATCTCAGTTGCTACGTGATCTTGGCAAGATTGTGTTGCGAGGTTCGGAAGTGATTTTGGGATGAAAGCCGGATTTGGGAATGAAATTTTTGTCGGCTCCCATTCACTCCCCCCCCTCTCTGGTCACCTGATCGGTCCTTCAATTGGTATCAAAGTTGGTTACGGGTCTTTGTGACTCTAACCAGTCTGAGATCCAAATATGGCATACCAAGATCAGGGTTCTGGTCCTCCACACTTTGATGGGAAGAATAACCCGAACTGGGTTGCGCGTATGGGCGCTTTCTTGCGAGGCAAAGCAAAGTTGTTGTGGGATGTGATGAAAAACGAGGATTATGTCAATCCCACCAACTTAGATGCCTAGGATGCAAAAGATAACTTCGAGGCCAACGCTAGGGCAGTCGACTACTTGTTTCGTGCTTTGTCGCCTGAAGAGTTTGAACTCGTTTTGGGTGAGTACCTAGCTTGCCAGATCTGGTTTAAGCTCAAGGTAGCCCATGGTGGTGATAGCTATACCTGATCATGGGTCGGGTCATGTCGGGTTGGCGGGTCGAAATTGTTGACCCACGCCCGACCCGTGGCATGGTCGGGTCGGGTCGGGTTGTGCCGGGTTCGGGTCAGGTTTCGGGTTTCACTTGTAATTTTTCTGGTCGCGTCGGGTTGGGTCGGGTTTTTTTGCTATTTCGGGTTAAAAATTGACCCGCGCCCGACCCGTCACATGCTCGGGTCGGGTCAGGTCGGGTTTTTTCGGGTGGGTTGGGTCGGGTTTATCGGGTCGGGTGACCCATGATCAGGTATAGTGATAGCCATGTCAAGGCTAGGCTTTTCTCGGTTTATCGTAGAGAGTACGAGAACTTTGAACAGTTGTCTGGTGTGTCGGTTGATGCTATGTTTCAGCGCTTCACTTCTATAGTCAACAACATGAAAGCCAACATCACTAACCTCCCGTACACGGATCATGACAGAGCTTTGAAGCTCTTGCTTTCCCTTGATCGGACCGTGTGGGGTGCGAAGGTTGAGGCAATCATGGAGTCGGCTAACTATGAAACTTTGAAAGTCGACGAGCTTTTCCTCCAAGTTGAAGTCTTCTGAGGTTGATAGACAGCTTATTGCTAAGGCTAAGAGTCCGACTGATTCCCATAGTCTGGCTCTAGTCGGTGGATCTGGTTATGGACATGCTAATACTTCCAAACACTTTGCCTTGTCTTCTCTTGTGTCTCTTCCAGATGAGGAGTATAAGGTGCTGAGCGAGGAGGATCTTGTGTTCCTTACCAGGAGGTTCGAGCACATGTACCAGAACCGCAAGGGCTCGAGGCGTGCGGGGAGTATGTGCTACAGGTGCGGCAAGATGGGCCACTTCATCGCCGAGTGCCCGGAGGAGATCAAGAACGACTACAACCGCAAGCACCGAACGCGAGACGAGCACAAGCATCGCTCCAAGGACGAGTACCACTCCAAGCACAAGAACAAGGAGGAGAACACCCACACCTCGTCGAGCTCGAGCAGCGAGGATGAAGGCCGTGGCCACCGCAAGGAGAAGAAGCACATGAACCGCAACTTCAACGGGCTTTCCGGCACCGCTATGAACTACTGCACCATGGTGCATGACTCCAAGGACGACTACGACTCCGACTCCGACTTCGACTCTGACTCCGAGGATGAGGTAATGACTGATCCCACCTCTTTGCTTAAGGAGATTGCTAGGCTAGAGGAGTTGGTCGATAATCGTGATGATGTGCTTAGGAAGACCAACAAGGAGAAGAGAGAATTTAGGTCTTTGCTTGGTGAGTCTAAGGATAGATAGCTGAGCTTGAATTTGAATTGGCAAGTGCTAGAGCTGAGATAGGTGTGCTCAAAGATGCTCCTGTTATTTCTGATGAACTTGAATGCTCTGTTTGTGATGTGCATCTTGCTGATTTGGTTGCTCTTAAGGATAAACACGTGACATGCCTTGATGAACTAGAAGGAGCTAGGGTTGATATTGCTGAGTTGAAGTCTAGATCTTCTTTGCTAGGTGCTTGCACCTCTTGCCCTGCTTTACATGCTCAGTTGCTTGAATCTCGTACCATGATTAGTTCTCTTGAGGCTCAATTGAAATCTCCTATTGCAAACTCTTGCTCTGCTTGCGATGTTGTGAATTTGAAGAATGTTGAGCTTGCACAATATGTTGATCACCTGCAGGATGAAAATGATGAGTTGCGTCAGTGTTTAGGTTGGTTGTCTAGTCATGATCCACAGCTTAAGATGATGATTGTTGGGTTTAAGAGAGCTGACGGTTGTGGTCTGGGTTCTGAAAGGATTGGTGAGTGCAGTGGTGAGAAAGAGAGAGAGCAAACCGATTCCACCACAAACATCACAATGCCACCACAGAAAGCTCCTTCCAAGAACACCTTCACACCCAAACCCAACCACCTGAGAAACAAACTTGGCACCACTCCTGATCCTCCCAAGTTTCCACCAAAGACAAACAACTTCCAGAAGAGAGTGACCTTTGTGAGGAGTGGGGTTTACTAGAAGAGAGAGAAACCTCAGCCGAGAGAAACCCCAAAGCCAAAACCAGTACTATTTCATTGTGATCATTATGGAAAGGATGGGCACATTGAGGAGTTTTGCTGGAGGAAGAAGAGAGAGGTAAGGCGAGAGAAGGAGTGGGTAACAGGGACAGGTACTACTCTTCCCATAGAGTTTCTGTGTCTCCTACACCCCTGCCTAGGAGAGAGGCTTTTGTGCATTCGGTTCCTTCTTGGGTGTTCGTAGTGTTCTAGCTCGTGGTGAGTTTGCTAGGCAACCTCCTGCTCGTGGTCAGTTTGGTGCAGGGAGGTTCGACCGTAGCTTTGAGGCGACGAGAGAGTCTAGGCCGCGTTTTCCCCCGTGTGGTGCTAGAGGTCCTACGGTGAGATACGAGAGGGTTCCTCAGAGTAACGTTGATTTTGCTAACCCTTCTTTTGAGCAGATGGCCCGACATTGGTTTAACTCTTTTTGTGCTAACCCCAGTGTCGAGTCGTTCACCCATTCTCGTTCTCGCTTTTGATTGTGCAGGTGGGAGGCATGGGGAACTTTTGGTTGATGGTTCTCCACACCTTTTGGATGGCCCCGATGTGGCCTTTGTACACTTTGTGTTGTGAGTATATCTATTGTATACTCTTGTACTCACTTGTGTATCGTTAGCATGATTTGAGTTGTATCTTGCTTTTTGGGTTTTCTATGTCTTTGGGTTGCATTTTGCTTGTTTGAGATTTCTCTTCCTTTTTGTTTTGTGATGGAGTTTTGCATTTGCATTTGTACACTGTTTTCTACTTTTCTTTTACTAGATGTCTTTGGTTGAGGGGGAGCTTGGCTTTATTTAAGGAGGAGAAATTGCACAAGTTGATTTGAAAAGGAGAAGACCTTGCTTATAGCTTTTTGGATTGCATGAGTTTGTTGTGTTGGCACTTCGGTTGTGCATATCATGGGGAGCTTGTAGGTTGAACTTGAACCTTAGATTTGCATTTTGGTTGCACATTCCAAGGGGAGCTTGTAGGTTGAACTTGAACCTTGGATTTGCATTTCGGTTGCACATTCCAGGGGGAGCTTTATATTTGTACTTTGATCACGCTTGTGTATTGGCTTTTGAGAGATGCCTAGAACCTTCGAACTCTTTGGATTTGAGTCCCTTGCTTTGTCATGATCCTTTCTGAGCTGTGTTTTGGAGGCTTCTGTTGTAGCATATGTACACTATTGTATTTGTTTTTGGGTTTATCCATCTTTGTATCTTGATGTATAGTTCTTTCTGCATCTTGTGATATATCATGCTGCATTTGTATCATATCTTAGGATGAGCTTCTCTTATATGCAGTAATTGCTACAACCTGCTACTTCTTAGAGTATATCATGCTGCATTTGTATCATATCTTAGGATGAGCTTCTCCTATATGCAGTGATTGCTACAACCTGCTACATCTTAGAGTTTAGGCAGGCTTGCTAGGGATTGGTTGTATGATTGGCTATGCTCTTGATGGTTCTGATATATTCTATTGAGATAGTCAATTTTTAGAAGTAAAATGACAAACTGATCTTGAACTCTTTCACCCATGAGTAAATGCCTTTGCATGTCTTGTTTGAGCCTAAATGACTATATCTTGCTTAAGATCATGCTAGGATGTGATGTTCTTTTCAATTGGGTCAACGACCTTTGTCATTGTGAATGTTTAGCCCATGTTTTACCTTGTGGAGGGGCATAAGCTTCTTTTTGTCGCAAAGACATTTCACGTACCATGCTTAATTTGAAAAACTTGAAAAATGAGATGTCTATGCATGAAAGAAGAAATATGAGAAAAAGATACATTTGAGAAAAATTATGCTCATGTCTCTATGCTTTCACCATTGCACACACTTGCACACATGGGTGCTAAGCGGTTGCATGATGTTTGCCGGAGAAGTCTCCCTTGAGAAGTGAACACATGGCTCCGTGCTTTGACATGACATGAGATAAAACTTGGGCATTTGTAATGATCTTTTGTTGAGAACTCTGGTCCTTTCATAATCCTGATGAGACGAAGTTCATTTTTGCTTAAACAATCCATGGTTAGGACTTTCCTCATGTGGTGACAATTTTTTGATAAAAAATTCAACAAATTGATCTTGCTTTGTCGATAGGCTATATGTCTTTACCTTCTTGATGGCAATGCCTTTGTGATGCTATGAACTATCTAGCTTGCCCTTTCTCTAATCTGTAGCATTTGTAGTGCTTATTGTATATTGAGAAGCTTGTAGTTGCATTTTTGCTTGTCTGACTGTGCACACTCGCAGTGCCGGTTTTTGCAACTCGGCAGTGCCGGTTTTGGGATTTCTGGCCTTGATTCCTGCATTGTCAACAAGGGGGAGAAATTGGTGAAGGGAAAACAAAATTGCTGGGTTTCTTGCATGCATTTGTTCACTTGATCAGGGGGAGTATGCATTTGTGCAGGGGGGGAGGCTCTTGTGTATCCTGAAAAGTGTTTTGGATATTTGGGCTTTGTGCTTTGCTCTTTTGCCGATGGTGTTGAGCCTTTTTCGCTTCTTATTGAAGGGTCGGCGTTTTCTGGAGCTTTCTCTTCCGAGTGACTTTGTTCTCGGCTTGTTCTTGCTTTTTGTCTCTTGCTTGAGCTTTGTTTTCGATTTCTTTTCTATTTTCCTTTATACCTATCTTGATTATGTGTGTGTTGTCAATGCACTCATCAAGGGGGAGATTGAGGACCGGGTGTGTCCGAGGACCGGTGGATGGTCGCTTCCTGGTGTGATGAGTGATTGACAACATGGTGCGGGCTGACGTTTGCCTTGTCTTAAGTATTGCAGGTGTAGAATGCGGCTTGACTGCATTGGTGCAAGGTGGCGGCTATAAACCGAAGCTTGTACGCGGGTTTGGTGATTTGGCCACAAAATCATCAGAAGGACGGTTCTTGCTTTGGGCCTCAAAACCAAGCCCGAGGACTTGGCGTGGCGGTAACGGCCCATCAGGAGGAGCTGTGCGCGTCAAGGAGCCTAGACCGAAGGACACGCGGCATGGCCGCAAAGCTTGCGTCGGAGGGAAGCAAGGTTGCGGCGGACGCGGTCCGGGCCAGAGGAATATTCGCGACTATGACAAATTTGCCCCTGAGGGGTATGTATCGCTTAGGGGTAGTTAGTACTTAGGACTCCACCACTTGGACTACATATAGGAGGTGGCTAGTCATCTAGTCATATGATCTCTTTGGTTATCCATTTTCCCTTCCCTTTCATCCTCTCCACCTAGAACTATTTTCTTGAATCCTTTGTAGCTTGTATAGGTGAATTCATGGTTGGTTGACGGAGTTTAATCTATTCAAGTTTGTGCCATGATTTGAATTCCTGAGCTCCTTTTCTTTTTCCCTTTTTCGGAGCTATTTTCGGAGCCATTTTTGGGGGATTTTCGTTCTTCGATTTCTAGGGTGTTTTCTCTCGGATTTCTTTGGGGGAATCACACATGAGTGCCTTGTGCCTCTTTTCTTGGTGATCCCTTGCCCCCAAACGCCGGGAATCGCTCTAGATTTGAAGTTTTTCGGATGAACTCGAGATGGAGGTGTTCTTCGTGAGATTTGAGATTCCAGGAGTTCTAGAGAGTTAGAGGCCGAGATTTTTGGGACCCTTTACTTGAGGTGTAGATCATCTCCCTAAAGTTTTGTCTCAAGAGCTCAAGTCATTTGGGAGATCCATTCACGAGATTGAAGAGTTGACTTTCGGGTTGGGCTGATTCGTATATAAAAGGCAGTGCCGAGTTTGGAAATCCGGCAGTGCCGAGTATACACACCCAAACCCGGCAGTGCCGAGTTAACTCACACAAATCTGGCAGTGCCGAGTTTTCAAATCCGGCAGTGCCAAGTTTGCCCAGATCCAGACTTGTAGGTTTGTAGTTTTTAGTGGATCGAGGTTTTTTCTGTTTTTCCGCTGCTTGTATCTTGTTCCAAGGGTCAGTAGCATCTCAGTTGCTACGTGATCTTAGCAAGATTGTGTTGCGAGGTTCGGAAGTGATTTTAGGATGAAAGCTGGATTGGGAAAGAAATTTGTGTCGGCTCCCATTCACTCCCTCCCCCCCTCTCTGGTCGCCTGATCGGTCCTTCAATGTCGGGGGGCGGCACCAGGCTCCCCAAGGCAAGGGATATACGCACAAATAAACATAGACTTAGGCAGAATTAGGCCCGACCCACAGGGAAAAAGCAGCCCAACAAACACACCGTGCCCGGCCTAGCTTGGTCGACAGATAAGAGCCCAATACAAGAGGAGCATTTGCCTCGCCCGACCCCCGATAGAAGAATGGAAGGCGGGCGCCTGGCTCGGGGACATTCGCCTCGCCCGACCCTCGAGGTCGGGAGACGGACGACCGGATCAGGGTCGAGGCCGCATCGCCCGACCTCTAGCGGGAATCTTTGGCCCTCGTCTCGCCTGGCCGTCGTGGGGCCTGAAGGCAGGCGGGACAGGCAGAGATCCACCAAAAGGTGTGCTTAAGGACTGGCGCACTGTTCAGATATCCATCATGAGGCCAAAGAAACCGGATCGACTTGGCTGCCATGGTAGAACCTGCCATTACAGAGGCATGGGCACGTAACGGATAGGTCTGCCATCCTGTACACATGGCAGTGAGACGAGGGCACCGCCTGTAAATATACGACGCTTGACTGAGGGGCCAATGACCGGAAGACCGTCGGGAGCACACGAAAGACCGGCGGATAAAAGAGGGAAACGCCAGGTAGACCCCCTCTTTGTCCAGGGGTAAACAGACGGCTGCCTGTACCCTGCCCACTGTCGCCATCTCATACGGCATGGACGGATGGTGGACTGATGGATAGAAATGACAGAGGGACGGCCGCTCCTCTGACGGCGAACAGGGCATGCATAACCTACGGGATTAGGCACTAGGCCAGGTTTAGATCTACTTTTCACAAAATCCCTCGGGGGATTGATCCTTTTCCATCCAACCCCATGTAAAAGGCCTCCCCTTGGAGTATAAAGGGGGGAGGCCTGAGCTCCTTCTCTTCTCTCTCGAACACTTCCTACACACACTCACGTACTCCCTTGAGGCTTGAGAACCCATCTCTCCCTCACTCGATTGTAACCCCTACTATGAACAGAAGAGCGAGCAACACGAGCAGACCATCCCACTGGATGTATGGCAAATCGCCTGAACTAGTATACATCCTTGTGCTTGACTCGCTAACCATCAGGATCCCCACACGCAAACACATAAATTTATTAGCTGGTGGTACGAAACACCGACAGTTGGCGCGCCAGGTAGGGGTCTTTGCGCGTTTTCATTACCTCAAGTGGGCTCCTGATGGCCATCATCCCCTCGAGCTGGCCCCTGGATGCGAACGTGCGCTTGGGAGGTTTTAGCTACGTCACCGCAGCGGACGGCCAGTTGGTGCTCACGGCAGCACCGGCGGCCGGTCGACCCACTCTTTCGGCTGGCATCCATGCCGCCGCTGACCCCGACGTCCACGCGCCTGAGCCGCTCTTGCGTTTTGGGAGCATGGATTTCATCACCACCGCCGGCGGAACCGCAGAGCGGGTGAAGACGACGATATCTCCACCCGCCTCACCGACCACCGGTAGCATCGTCGCCAAGATCCCGGCGGAGGGGAAGAGGGCGGCCCTCCTCCCTCCCGCTGAAAGCATCCACGACTCCGTCCGTACGGGAGCGGAGGCAAGCTCGGAGCCTCGCCAGAGCGTCTAGGTCGCCACCGAGGCGACAGAGCCTCAGAAGGAAACCTCCAACTACCCCCCCCTCCCCCGCCAAGGGTATTTAGTTCGTTCTTATCCTCAAGAGAGAGGCCCCGCGTACGGCGAATGGGATCTTCTGCGCGAACACAACTCTTCACTTTACCTTGATTTTTTACTCTCGCTCTTTCAAAGCACGGACCGACCCTTCCAGGGTTGGCCCCCGCTCGGGGGCTACCAATATGGCACATGCCAAGTCCGGTAAAAACACTCAATGCATTTCTTTTATGACAGTCTGACCCCGTAGCATAAGCTAATGTTGTGTCATAATGTTTAATGCTTACCTCGGATAAAGCAAGTAATGGTCAGATTGCCGTCCAAGTTTACGCCCCTGCGGCTACAACTGATACTCTCCCCAAGAAAGCCGCATTCAGGAAAAAGCTTAGACATTATGATAAAGACCTAAGCTAATGACTCGGGAAAAATATTGTTCAAACTAAAAGTACACACGTAGAGCAGACTAGTCTCACAAAAAATCAAACAGCTCAATGTCTAAACCATCTTATTACAAAAGTCTCCCCTAAAAGCAATTTCCTATTCATGGGTCCAGGAGAAGCGGATGCAGACATCGTCGAAGGAACTTCAGGAGGGTGAAGCACCGGCTCCAGCGCCTCGGCCCACACCAGAGCCGCCTCCCTCGGTTTGGTTCGGAAGACCTCCAGGTCAGCGGCAGGAGTCTCACGGGGGATCCCCTCACTGATGCGCAAGACGTCCACGTTGTAGTGGGATAATGTCGCAGTGAAGGTATGGTAGGAGCCCTCAAAGTAGCCTCGGGATTCGGCTTCACGCACCGACCGCTTCACGACATCCCATAGTTGGGCAACGGCAACGCAGAGCGACTCAGGCTCCACGGGAACTTCCCTTCCCAAGCTATGGAGGGCAACCTCTGAGGCCAGCCACAGGTTGGAATGTGCCAAGCCCACAACATCATGTGACTCCTGCAAGGAAGAGAACTTCTGACCCAGGTCAGATAACAGGACTTCCAGTTCTTGGCGACGGCACTCTCCTTCCAGAACTTGTCCTGTAAGACCTACGTTAGACCGAGAATTCAAGGCCTGACCCAAAAAGGAATAAAGACCAACTAAGAAGACGCGGGCAAGTCTCACCCTTGACAGACTGCTTGAGCACGTCAACTTCCATCAAGAGGGCGGCAGCCACACCTTTTGCATCTTCCGTTCACCCACGCTCCTTGAGGACCTCAGCTTCGGCGCGCTCCTGCAGTTCACGCTCCCGAGCAAGCTCGTACTCAACAGCAGCTTTGGCTTGCTCTTCCTAAAGGACGTGCACCTCGGCACCTTCCCGGAGTTGGCGCTTCTAAGCAGCCTGCGCCTCACCATCAGAGTGAGCCTGGCGCTCCACAGCCAGATGTGCCTCAGCATCTTCTTGGTCCAGTCCGGCGCACTCGGCACGGGCACTCGCCTCCTCCTTGGCCAGCTTTTCAGAGGCTACAAGTCCCTCAGCTTTCTCTCGAAGGCCTTTCTCTTCACAGACCTAGACCTGAAGGTCATCGCCATGCTGCCTCTCATCCTAAAGGTCCGTGCGCAAGCGAGCGACCTCCGCCGCAAGGGCATCCCGCTCCGCAGAGAGCAGGCGTGCGTTTTCCTCCGCTTGGGCCCGCGCTGTAACGAGCAGCCGACCCGCCTCTTCACGAGACGCCCTTTCACGGAGCAGGGCAGCATGTGCTTGACGGCCCGACCGCATCAACGACTGCGCAGCAAAGAAGGGAGAAGTCAAAAATACTACAAAACAGCAAAAAAAATGAAGGCACGGAACTGAAACAATGAACCTGGCCACCAGGAATGAACACGTCCCGAAATAGGGCCTCGACCGCCCGCTCCGACCCAGCCAAGGAACCAGAGACCGCGTCATCTCGCTATCTTCCGCCTCCATCCAACGCTAGCCTTCTTCAAGCTCGACCTCTTGGGATAGGCCTCGTGGACCCAACTCACCAGAACCAAGGGAAGCATGCGCTGAAGTCGGTGGTGATTGGGGAAGGGAGGTGGAAGCTTCAGCCTCTGCCATCCCAGCCGCCATGGGAAGAGCTTCTAGGCAAAGACTGACGAAGGAACGCCTGCCGTTACCCACAAAGGAGGAGAGAAGACTGGTAGAGGTCTCCGCCATCACGATCGTCGAACGCCCGTCGACTGAAGTGGGCTCCACCTCAACCGTGGTAGATGTTGGGGCACCCTCTCCACTAGGGCGGGTGTCTGCCGTCCCATCAGCACTGGTCAAGGCTTGAACCTCTAGATCCGTCACCACGACATTCGGTTCTGGCCTGGCCACATCAGCATCTGCGGGATCGCCTCTTAATTCATCAAGGGAATCCACCGCCCTCTCGTCCTCCGCGACTGTGCGTGTCTCCGTTGCTAGACGAGGAGGAGTCAGCGCTCTGGGCGGCGACAGGACCGCCTGATGCGACGTCTCTGGACTGCTCTCGATCACGATCGGGGAAGGCGGTTCCTCCCCTCCACCTGACGGTGGCGGACCCACGCGCAGGTTGTCGTCCTGAGCAACCATGGAAGCATCTCCCCCCCTCTACAGCTAGGGGGAAAAGGACGACGCGGAGACAACAGTGATGCCCCCTGCCCCGGCATGAGGTGGAGGAGGGGTCGGACGAAGCCTCTTGTGAGGTTGTAGCTCTGGCGTATCCCTCACAAAGCTCCTAAGAACGAGCGAATCCTTGATCAAAAGCAGAAACGGGAAACAAAAAGTATAAAGGGACGGAAAGGCCCACAAGAGCTCACCTCTTCGCCCTCGGGAGCCCGGGCGTTGGGGACGGCGTTCCAATACCAGCCGATGACATCCAAGCACAAGAACCGCTCGTGGCGCCCCCCGTACCAGGGGAGGCAATCGCGGAGAGAAGCGCCTCTCCAAGCAAAAAACCAGGGAGGACGACGTCAGGGCTTGCTGTGGCCACAATGGAGCTTGGGGTGATCGACAACGGACGTGTTTGGGTTGCCGAGTGTTGAAGGCCATTATAACCCTGTAGTGACCGTCAACATTTTGGTAAAATGAGGATGATCATACCATACTCCATACATAAAAGTATTTTTACTGACAAATTCCACAAGTTTTGGATGAGTTGTGCTTGCAGGATGAACCAGGAGAAACAAGGGCCAAACCTGGCACAGAGCCAGGCCGGCCGGCCTAGCCCAGGCCGACCGGCCTCCCCTGGCCAGGTCTGGCCACGTCATTGATCCACAAGCCATGCCAAGTGCCCAGGATGATCAAGCACCGTGCAAACAACGTCGGTTTGATCCAACGACCCGGAAGGCCTAGAGGTGAAAGCGTATGGATTGAAGGGCCCACATCCTAGGATTCTCGGACAAGCTTCAACTAAACGCAACTGTTACCGACCTTGGCAGAGCATCAGGACCGTTCCTGCAGAGGACGGTGCCAAGTGGCACCAGGGCCAGGCCGGCCGGCCTAGCCCAGGCCGACCGGCCTCCCTCTGTGGCCGCCACGTCTCCTCCTTCGCGTGAAGCCTAAGCAGATCCTTGGCGTGCTAATGACGCTGACATCCACCCCCTGGAGGCTATAAAAGGAGGCTCATTCACCTTGGGAAGACACACACCACATATCTCAAGTCTTTACTTGAAGGGAGCTCTAGTATCTTTTTCATTTCTTAGATTAGGATTAGAGTTGGGAGTAGAGTCGAGTCGAGCTTAGCTCGGATCTTCGAAGTCTTCGGAGTTCTGGTAAAGCTCTTGTATCCTTTCCTTCTTTTGAAGAGGTTATTTATATAATTACTTTCTTACTTCAGAGCTTAAGTTATCTTTTATATTTCTCTCTTGCTCTTCTTTTAGAGTAAAGATCTTGCTCTCTTTAGAGCAAAGTCCTATCCCCTTTAGTTTTAGTGTAGAGTTAGTTTAGCTCTACTGGGTTTTATCTCGCGGGTTTGCTCGCCTTGACCGGGCCATAAGACGCCTTAGGGAAGACGGGGATTTCTCTTGACAGACCTCAAGAGAAATCTTAATCATCGAGTGCAGACGTGGTGTCTGGCTTGTTGATTAACTAGGAAGTGTGTTGCACACCCACGAACTGCAGTGGTAGGCGGCAGGTGGTGACAGCGCCTGTCCGTCCTTCGTAGTCCACCACGTTCGGGGTGTACTCATAACAGTAGTGCTGAGCCCGGAAAACCCCCTCTCTCACCCCGTTCTGAGGTTCTCCCGTTCTAGCCGTCGAAGCGAGCTCTGTTCCCGTTAGGTAGGGTT
>WEIB01001074.1:0-23334 GCA_015476505.1 Urochloa ruziziensis | reverse complement strand
GGACCGCGCCACACCGGTGGCCGCAGCCCCCTGGCCGCACCAGGATCTTTTGCGGCTGCTGACGCAAGCGCTTGCGTCAGCAGGCCGCCGATCTTATCACCGCCAGCCCCTGTATTTTTGCAGAAAACACCCCAGACTTTCTCGGTTTTACAAGGAGGTCCTTCCACCACTGCAGTTTTGCAGTTTAGCCCTTGGCCGGCCCTTTTTCAAGTTAGCCCCTGGTTCTTTTGCATCCAGCCCCCTGGGGTTTCTGTTAATTGCGATCTGGCCCCTGCACTTTTGCAGATAGGCCCTTGGACTTTTTGTTAATCACGAAAAGGTCCTTCCACCTCGGCAATTTTGCACAGAACCCCTTGTACTTTTAAGAAATGGATTTATTCTTTTATAAATCCTTTTTCTTAATATTTAAAAAGGGTTAAACCTTGGAAAATCCATATCTTTTCCATCCTAGTCCCGTTTTGTGCCAAACCAGTTGCGTTAGGTTCCTAAAATCGCGCCCTACACCTCAGACCTAGCCAAGTGGCGTCTGCGACTTAGTCACGTGACCGCCACGCAAACCTAGCCGGCCAACCTTTGCCCGACACGTGGCGCCGACCCGGTGCCGAGTCGACCGCCACGTGGCTAACATGACTTTTGACCCGTAGGACCGTGGGCCCACCTGTGGGACCCACTGACTGTCAGCCCGGACCCACCTGACCCTTGGGCCGCATGTGACATGTGGACCCGCTGACCCTTTGACCGACCCGGTAACCTTTGACCCGTTGACCGAGACCTTGACCCTTTTGACCGTTGACCCAGTCAACTTTGACCGAGTCAACGATGACATCATCAGGGCCCGTGATGATGTCATCAACCCCAGACCGCTGTCTTCGCCAGCCCGACTCGCGGTTTAACCCCGAGCCGGCAGTTAACATACCCCAGCTGCTAACTTGTGTTCTAACTTTTATTTCTTTTTCTGAAATGATTTATAAATCCCGAAAATGGATTTAAACTTCGGAAATTCATAATAAATCAACCGTAGCTCAGAAAAATATGAAACCAGTTTCAGTATTTTTCTAAAATTATGACGAACACGATAGAATAGAGTTTGCTATTATTTGGATCTTCATTGATTCTTATTTGGAGTTCATTTGCTAGTAGATGTCGTTGTTTATTTGTATTTGCGTCCAATAGGATCCCCGGAGGACCCGGACTTCTTCGACGACGTCGACTACGCTGAAGACGAAGATAAGGACGATACTCCAGGTTCACGCCCATTCTGCTTCTTTGTACCTATTAGGCATTGCAAGTAGATTTGCTAGCGCTTTATTGCATTGATGAGATGATGATAAGCCCGCATAGCCTATTTATATATCCTGATTCCTTGTTTACCTACTACACTACTATATATGATTGCTATGCTGCTGCTTGCATGTGTGGGATATAGTGGTGGTTTTAAACCTCTTGGCGTGAGTATTTTGGGTGGGAAAACTTGGAGAGTTTCGAACCCCTGGCTGGAGTGAGCAGACATTAACCGACCCTCGGGTCGGGGCTTGGAGGCCATTGGACACCTCCTGTACCGTAGCGGGTACATTGTGATATGATTTGTGATATGGATGGTTTTGAGGCGTTGGGCGGCCATACCTATAATGGGTGCCGATTCGCGGACCACGATGTGGATACGCATTTGACGGGGACTTGCTTGCTCTGGCTTAGGCCGAGTCGGTTGGACCTGGTTACAGGACTTTTACGTACGCACCGCTTACCCTTATGGGAGGGGTTCCAGCCATTCTCTAGTTAGTCGGTACCATTGCTGTGGAGTAGTGTGCTAGGATTGGGCTTGCCGTTTCACGAGGGTGTACGGCGCCTGGCTGCGTTCAGCCCTTGTTTCCGAGACTCTCAGCGCCTGTGTGGTGCTAGGGACTCACGATCCCGGATCGTTCAGTTTACTGAATGGGTCCAAGTCCGGGAATGCAGGATGGTACCGGTCTGACTAGGGAGTCGTGGTTGTGGGTTGTGTCTCGATCGGCTTGCAACCGATCGCAGCCCGAGTGGTTCCAGGTGTACACGCTCTGCAGAGTTAGAATCTATACGTATAGCCGCGTCCTCGGTCATGGACACCCCCTGTATACTGGCTTCTTCTGATTAGTGTTTTGGGACTTTCTACCTCCCCCTCTTCTAAAACTGCAGGTTGGGATGAGAGCTACTAGTTCAGGATAAGGTCCGGCGTTTGCCGTTGAGATGGGAAAGGTTGGAAGCTTTCCCATCGACTCGAGAGGAGAAGCCGTCCTAAAGCTTGCATACAGATGGTGACGTGAACCTATCCCATTCCTTGGGGATAGTTTGTGAGTTGCAGGTCAAGGACTTGGAGTTCAAGTCCGAATGTGTTAGATGGGTAGCGCTGCTTCGCTCAAGGATGCCTGTGGATTGAAGATGAAGACTTGAAGACTTAGCTACCGCTACGCAGGATTTCCACTTGTCGCTCAGCCTGTGAGGCTTGTACTATACTCGTATTTCCATTTGGTAAGGATGTAAACCTCTCTTTGTAATCTAATATTCTTTGTATGACTATGATATTATGCTGAGATGAGTTCTGTACGTGATAGCTACTGATCCAGGGACTATCACAAGGGTACAGAGAGTCGGATTCTCGATTACGAAAATCCGGTTCGTCACAGTTGGTATCAGAGCCATACTTGACCGTAGCACGCTACCTTAGACTGGACGATAGCTTTAGGACATCCTAAACGCTCTAATTTATATACTCCCTTGATATATTTTGAAATCTGCCCCTCTCTGCCTTGAAAAATCTTCTATCTTACCTACGTCAAATCAATTCCCTCTCGTAGCCCAATCAAGTTGAGACAGAAGGATGACAGACAGAAGATCAACGACCCTATCATTAGAACCTACCATTTTGACTATGCCACAAAGTAGTTCCTAGGCTAGAATCCTCACTGCTTGAGTGCATGGTTCTTCTTTGGAACTTCTGATCCTTATGCTTCTTCACCGTGAGTGTAGGACTTTTTCAGTAGTTGTTTTCTTGTTTGTGCTTGTCTCTGCTTTTAGTTAGTAATTGAACCGACCTAACTAGACTTGCCCTCCACCTTGCCTTGTAGAACATGGAAGGAGAACAAGATGAAGCCAACCGAAGCCCGAATCCAGAACCGAGCCTTGTCCAAGCATTGGCAAATCAGACTCAGATTCTTCAGCAAGTGACAGATACCCTAGTTTCGCAGCAAGAAACACCTGAGGAGAAGCGATGGAAGAGAATCAGAAGCTTTCTCAAGCTGAAGCCACCCACCTTCGATCAGGCCAGAGAACCCCTTGATGCCGCTGATTGGTTAGAGGAAATTGAAAAGAGATTGGACCTGACTGCTTGCACAGAAGAAGAATGTGTGGATATTGCTACCTATCAGCTGACCGGTACTGCCAGAGCTTGGTGGAATGACTTCTACAAGTCACACAAGGACCCTGCCCGTATCTCTTGGAAGGAGTTCACCGAAGCCTTCCTGAAATTTCACATTCCGAAGCAAGTATGGGTCAACAAAGTGGAAGAGTTTTTCAGGATCTCTCAAGGAAACATGACAGTGCAAGAGTATGCAAGCCACTTCACCAGAATGATGCGATATGTCCCTGACCATACGAATTCTGATGAGAAGAAACAGTTTTGGTTTCACCAAGGACTAAACTACGAGATCAAGATCATCTTGGCAGGAGTTGACCACCTTTCGCTGAGGCATATGGTGAATCGAGCTATGGCGGTTGAGAAAGAGCAGATCAGCAAGGAAGAAGGCCTTAGAGCTAAGAGAAGACGAGCTGAACACCAGCCACACCTTGGCCCACCTCAGAGGCCGCAAGACAGACGAAGCAACCTACCAGACCCCAGAAGAGACTTCCAGAGAAGCTACCTCATGCAACATGCTCGAGAAGAAGACATGTTAGGACAAGAACCCGAGCAAGCTCATATCACAGATAGTGTTGTGATCAGATGCCGCAATTGTAGGAGCATCGGACATCGTACCTTTGAATGCTCAGGGAAGAATCGTATGAACACGCCCAAATCGGGAAGAACAGCTACGCCTACAAGAAGATCATCTCAGGCATCTGACAGAGCAGATCACGGAAGACTGAATCACCTGACAGAAGAAGATGCCAAGGATGCACCTGAAGTTGTTATGGGAGAGTTTCTAGTCAATGGTGTGAAAGCGTTAGTTCTGTTTGACTCAGGAGCAACAAGCTCATACATATCCTCGAAGTTTGTCGCAGAGCAGTCAATCCCGACCACACCGAGATGGAAACCCATAATCACTAGCTCACCGCTTGGAGATATCAGATGCTCAGAGATTTGTAAGTCCGTGCGTATCTTGATCAACGGCCATGAGTTCTTAGCAGACTTGACAGTGCTGAAGTCAGATGGCATAGAAGTGATACTAGGAATGGATTGGTTAACAGAACACAAAGGAGTTATCTCATGCTCACCTAGACTTGTTCGTTTGGGGCACCCAAGAGCAGGAAGCATACAGTTTGAGCCTTTGAAGTCTGGAGATGTGCCCATGGTGTACAGTCTCATGACCAAGACCCTAGGAGAAGTACCCGTGGTATGTGAGTACCCAGATGTGTTCCCGGAAGAACTACCTGGTCTGCCACCGGATAGAGATGTGGGGTTTATGATTGATCTAATACCCGGAACCGCACCGATAGGCAAGAGACCTTATCGCATGACAGTTGAAGAATTGGGAGAGTTGAAGAGGCAACTGAAAGATATGCTAGACAAGAAGATCATCAGGCCTAGTGCCTCACCATGGGGATCACCAGTGTTGTTTGTTAGAAGCAAGGATGGATCCATGAAGATGTACATTGACTACCGATCTTTGAATGCAGTCACCATCAAGACCAAGTACCCCTTGCCCAAGATTGACGTTCTGCTTGTCCAGTTGGGGAAAGCAAAGTACTTTAGCAGGATTGATCTTAGATCAGGCTACTATCAGATGAAGATCCGTGAAGCCGACATCCACATGACAGCTTTTGTCACCAGATATGGACAATATGAATTCACCGTTGTGCCATCAGGGTTGACCAACGTACATGCCTGTTTTATGGAGTTGATGAACCGAGTGTTCAGAGAAGAGCCGGATAAGTGTGTCGTTATCCTCACCGACGACATCTTAATCTACTCAGAGTCCGCTGAAGAGCATGAACGGCATTTGAGAGTTGTACTAGGGAAGCTCAGACAACACCAGCTATATGGAAAGTTCAGTAAGTGTGAGTTCTGGTTAGAACAGATTGCCCTACTTGGCCATGTATTCTCGTCAGAAGGAGTAGCAGTTGACAAGGAGAGTGTTAAGGCCATATCAGAATGGAAGCAACCAAGAAACGCCGCAGAACTAAGAAGTTTCCTTGGATTGGCAGGATTCTACCGAAGATTCATCGAGAATTTTTCGAAGATTGCAAGACCCATGTCAGAATTATGCAAGAAGAAAAACATACCATTTGTTTGGTCAGACAAATGTGAATCCGGCTTTCAAGAGCTCAAGACCCGACTTACCACTACCCCAGTGCTGACACTTCCAGATACAAGCAAGGACTTTATAGTCTATTGCGATGCTTCCAGACAAGAAATTGGATGTGTGTTGATGCAAGACAACAAGGTCATTGCATATGCTTCTCGCCAGCTCATGAAGAATGAGGCGAATTATCCTATTCATGACCTAGAACTAGCTGTTGTAGTGCATGCATTGAAGATATGGAGGCATTATTTGATCGGCAACAAGTGTGACATCTACACCGACCACAAGAGCTTGAAGTACTTCTTTACACAGTCAGAGCTGAACATGAGACAGAGAAAGTGGTTAGAGTTGATCAAGGATTATCACTTAGAGATTCACTACCACCCCGGCAAGGCTAACGTAGTAGCCGATGCCTTGAGCAGGAAAAGCTATTGTAACAACCTAATGGTGAAAGAGAGCCAGCCAGAGTTGCATGAACAGATGGAGAAGTTGAAGCTTGAGATAGTTGAAGCAGGTCAACTGAATGAGTTGAGAGTGAAGTACAACCTAGAAGAGCGCATCAGGCAAGCGCAGAAGCAATGCCCAGAGATAAAGAAGCTGATTGAGTTCATCGATAAAGGAGAAGCCCCTAACTACCGCATTGATGGTCAAGGAACCGTATGGTTGAAAGATCGGATTTGTGTCCCTCAGGATGAAGCAATCAGAAAGACGATACTCACTGAAGCACATGATTCGAGGTACTCAATCCACCCCGGGTGTACCAAGATGTACCACGACCTCAAGAGTCGATTCTGGTGGAAGAAAATGAAAGTTGACATAGCAGAGTTCGTCGCCCGATGTGACGTTTGTCGAAGGATCAAGGCCGAACACCAAAGGCCCGCAGGACTGCTTAAGCCCCTTGACATTCCATTGTGGAAATGGGAAGATATCAACATGGACTTCGTCAATGGATTACCCCGAACTCAGAAAGGAAATGATGCAATTTGGATCATTGTGGATAGACTCACAAAGGTAGCTCACTTCATACCCATCAAGGAAACACACCGAGTGGAGCAGTTAGCCGATCTCTATGTTACTAACATCCTGAGATTACACGGAGCACCGAAGACTATTGTCTCTGACAGAGGACCCCAATTCACAGCGAACTTCTGGAAGCGTGTACATGATGCTATGGGAACCTCACTAGAGTACAGCTCAGCTTACCACCCTCAGACCGATGGTCAGACTGAGAGAGTGAACCAGATCTTGGAAGACTTGCTGAGAGCATGTGTACTAACGTACAAGTCAGATTGGGAGAAAAGCTTGGCATTTGCAGAGTTCTCATACAACAACAGCTACCAAGCTAGCTTGCAGATGTCACCGTTTGAAGCCCTCTATGGCAGAAAGTGCAACACACCACTGATGTGGTCAGAAGTTGGAGAAAGACAATTCTTTGGACCAGCAACCATTAAAGAAGCCGAGGAGAATGTAGCCAAGGTCAGGGAGAACCTGAAAGCTGCTCAGAGCCGACAGAAGAGCTATGCTGACAAAAGAAGAAGAGATCTCTCGTTTGAAGTTGGGGAACATGTGTACTTGAAGGTGTCACCACTTAGAGGTACGAAGAGATTTCACATCAAAGGGAAGTTGTCCCCTAGATTCATTGGCCCTTATCAGATCATCGAAAAGATCGGGAAACTCGCTTACAAGCTACAGCTACCAGAAGAGTTGACAGGAGTCCACCCAGTCTTTCATGTGTCCCAGCTCAAGAAATGCTTCAGAGTGCTAGAGGAAATTGTGACCCCGGAAGCCTTGGATTTGCAAGATACCTTGGAGTACGTGGAGTACCCAGTGAAGATTCTCGACAGAGCGGAGAAACAGACAAGAAGGACCACCATCCCCTACTGCAAGGTTCAATGGAGCAACCACACCGAACGTGAAGCCACATGGGAGAAAGAGTCCGACTTGAAGAAGAAGTACCCTCACCTGTTTGAAGACCAGATGTAATCTTAATCTCGAGGACGAGATTCTTGTGAGGGGGGGAGACTGTAACATCCCGCGAAATCGTTGTCTGTTACTTGTAATGAAAAATCGGAGTTTAAAAATTTTTGTGGTGAATTGTTGTGAGACATGAAATATTTGTAATATAAGTACTTGCTCTCTCTAAAATTCCTAGAAAATTTAAATTGCGCATAAATAATTTTTCATACTCTTGCATGAGTGAGTTGGATTTATTTGGATCTATTTGAAATTGTTTTGGTTTCAATTGAGTGGGATTGGTATTTGAATTCAAACTTCAAATACAAATCAAATAGGAAAAACTAACAAACCTAACTAACTCAGCCCAACTAACCTAAGTCTAATTTTGCCCCTCTAACTTCTGACCCTGGCCAGACTCTAACCTCTCCCCTCCGCGCGGCCCAGCCCGCGAACCACCTCCACCGCGCGGCCAGCCCACTCCCCCACGACCGCGCGCGGCCCATGCCTCTCTTCCCTTGGCCCAACTCCCTCCGGCCCAACATCACCTACCGCCACCCTCTCTTCCTCTCACCGCCACGCGGGCCCCACTCGTCATCCCCCACCTTTCCCCTTTCCACCTCGGAGTGCCGCCCACCTCTCTGCTTTTCCCGGCGCCGAGCGCCAGCTCCGCCGCTCGGCCGCGCCCCTCCAATCACGCGCCGCCACCGCGGCCGCTACCGCGTCACCGGCGCCCTCCTTTCCAGCTTGTCCTCCAGCTCCGCCTCGTGCCACGTCCGCCCGCGCGCCCCCGCAGCGGATGCCGTCCGCGTGTCCTTTGGGGCCCGGACGTCGAGGATCAACGCTCCTCGTACAGCCGCACCCCCGCGAACCCTAACCGCCGCTCCCTTAAAAGCCGCCTCCACTCCCTTCCCAGGCCGTAGCCGCCCCGCTCCTTCCCCAGCTCCCTCTCCGCCGCCGCCTGGGGAAAAATCCCCTTTTCCCTCGGCGCCGCCACCGTTCGAGGAGCAGAAGAAGACGCCGCCGCCCGCTGTACGACGCCGCCCGCGGGAGAAGGACGCCGCCGTCGCCTCTGCTACCTCCACGCCGAGCCGCCGCCGTATCGCAAGCCGCCGTCGAGCCAAGACCGCCGGCCCTGCTTCCTCCTCACCACGGCACGGCCACATGCTACACCATCGCCCCACGGTGAGCACAACCCCCCAAGCCTCCACCTTTCCCCCTCCAGGTTGCCATGCTCTGTGTGAACACCGCCGCCGGCCCCTTTGTTGCCTGTGGCCCGGCCTTCGAGCCGGGCAAGTCCGCCTGCAGGTGCTCACGCCGCTGTCCATCGCCGTACCCACATCCGCGCGTGCAGCCGACGCGCCTCGCCCCTGCTCGCCACCATGATCGCCGGGAGCGCCGGCCCTTGCACCGCCGCGCGTACCCGCGCCAACCCGGGCCGCAAGGTCCGACCTTTAGCCACCTAGACCCTCGCCGGAGCCTCGCCGTCGATGCCTGACCTTAACCGCCGCGCCGCCGGCCGCTCTCCGAGCGCGCGCGCGTGCTCTGCCCCTTTGCGGCATTTCACCAAACACCCTAGGCGCGCTCCCTGTCTTCCCCCAACCGAGACCACAGCCTTGGCCACACAGCCCAGACCGCACCGGATCCCGCCGCCCCTTTTCCTTTCTCCTGGCAGGCCACAAACGGATCCCGTGGATCCGGTCCACGGTGGACCGCTGGCTCGGTTCACGGCGGACCGAGTCCACCAACCCGCGGGCCCCTACATCGCCACGCGTCGCTGCCCCGGACCGCGCCACACCGGTGGCCGCAGCCCCCTGGCCGCACCAGGATCTTTTGCGGCTGCTGACGCAAGCGCTTGCGTCAGCAGGTCGCCGATCTTATCACCGCCAGCCCCTGTATTTTTGCAGAAAACACCCCAGACTTTCTCGGTTTTACAAGGAGGTCCTTCCACCACTGCAGTTTTGCAGTTTAGCCCTTGGCCGGCCCTTTTTCAAGTTAGCCCCTGGTTCTTTTGCATCCAGCCCCCTGGGGTTTCTGTTAATTGCGATCTGGCCCCTTCACTTTTGCAGATAGGCCCTTGGACTTTTTGTTAATCACGAAAAGGTCCTTCCACCTCGGCAATTTTGCACAGAACCCCTTGTACTTTTAAGAAATGGATTTATTCTTTTATAAATCCTTTTTCTTAATATTTAAAAAGGGTTAAACCTTGGAAAATCCATATCTTTTCCATCCTAGTCCCGTTTTGTGCCAAACCAGTTGCGTTAGGTTCCTAAAATCGCGCCCTACACCTCAGACCTAGCCAAGTGGCGTCCGCGACTTAGTCACGTGACCGCCACGCAAACCTAGCCGGCCAACCTTTGCCCGACACGTGGCGCCGACCCGGTGCCGAGTCGACCGCCACGTGGCTAACATGACTTTTGACCCGTAGGACCGTGGGCCCACCTGTGGGACCCACTGACTGTCAGCCCGGACCCACCTGACCCTTGGGCCGCATGTTGACATGTGGACCCGCTGACCCTTTGACCGACCCGGTAACCTTTGACCGACCCGGTAACCTTTGACCCGTTGACCGAGACCTTGACCCTTTTGACCGTTGACCCAGTCAACTTTGACCGAGTCAACGATGACATCATCAGGGCCCGTGATGATGTCATCAACCCCAGACCGCTGTCTTCGCCAGCCCGACTCGCGGTTTAACCCCGAGCCGGCAGTTAACATACCCCAGCTGCTAACTTGTGTTCTAACTTTTATTTCTTTTTCCGAAATGATTTATAAATCCCGAAAATGGATTTAAACTTCGGAAATTCATAATAAATCAACCGTAGCTCAGAAAAATATGAAACCAGTTTCAGTATTTTTCTAAAATTATGACGAACACGATAGAATAGAGTTTGCTATTATTTGGATCTTCATTGATTCTTATTTGGAGTTCATTTGCTAGTAGATGTCGTTGTTTATTTGTATTTGCGTCCAATAGGATCCCCGGAGGACCCGGACTTCTTCGACGACGTCGACTACGCTGAAGACGAAGATAAGGACGATACTCCAGGTTCACGCCCATTCTGCTTCTTTGTACCTATTAGGCATTGCAAGTAGATTTGCTAGCGCTTTATTGCATTGATGAGATGATGATAAGCCCGCATAGCCTATTTATATATCCTGATTCCTTGTTTACCTACTACACTACTATATATGATTGCTATGCTGCTGCTTGCATGTGTCATGTGGGATATAGTGGTGGTTTTAAACCTCTTGGCGTGAGTATTTTGGGTGGGAAAACTTGGAGAGTTTCGAACCCCCGGCTGGAGTGAGCAGACATTAACCGACCCTCGGGTCGGGGCTTGGAGGCCATTGGACACCTCCTGTACCGTAGCGGGTACATTGTGATATGATTTGTGATATGGATGGTTTGAGGCGTTGGGCGGCCATACCTATAATGGGTGCCGATTCGCGGACCACGATGTGGATACGCATTTGACGGGGACTTGCTTGCTCTGGCTTAGGCCGAGTCGGTTGGACCTGGTTACAGGACTTTTACGTACGCACCGCTTACCCTTATGGGAGGGGTTCCAGCCATTCTCTAGTTAGTCGGTACCATTGCTGTGGAGTAGTGTGCTAGGATTGGGCTTGCCGTTTCACGAGGGTGTACGGAGCCTTGCTGCGTTCAGCCCTTGTTTCCGAGACTCTCAGCGCCTGTGTGGTGCTAGGGACTCACGATCCCGGACCGTTCAGTTTACTGAATGGGTCCAAGTCCGGGAATGCAGGATGGTACCGGTCTGACTAGGGAGTCGTGGTTGTGGGTTGTGTCTCGATCGGCTTGCAACCGATCGCAGCCCGAGTGGTTCCAGGTGTACACGCTCTGCAGAGTTAGAATCTATACGTATAGCCGCGTCCTCGGTCATGGACACCCCCTGTATACTGGCTTCTTCTGATTAGTGTTTTGGGACTTTCTACCTCCCCCTCTTCTAAAACTACAGGTTGGGATGAGAGCTACTAGTTCAGGATAAGGTCCGGCGTTTGCCGTTGAGATGGGAAAGGTTGGAAGCTTTCCCATCGACTCGAGAGGAGATGGTGGTGAGGATGAGACGGGAGTCTGGTGTGCCAGAATAGCCCGTGCTGTTGTGATATAGTTGGGGATGATGATGATGGTATTTTATACTTTGCCGCTGCATAGGAAACCCCGAGCCTTTCCTTGATATATTTTTACCCTTTAGATTATAGGCCACCTAAAGCTTGCATACAGATGGTGACGTGAACCTATCCCATTCCTTGGGGATAGTTTGTGAGTTGCAGGTCAAGGACTTGGAGTTCAAGTCCGAATGTGTTAGATGGGTAGCGCTGCTTCGCTCAAGGATGCCTGTGGATTGAAGATGAAGACTTGAAGACTTAGCTACCGCTACGCAGGATTTCCACTTGTCGCTCAGCCTGTGAGGCTTGTACTATACTCGTATTTCCATTTGGTAAGGATGTAAACCTCTCTTTGTAATCTAATATTCTTTGTATGACTATGATATTATGCTGAGATGAGTTCTGTACGTGATAGCTACTGATCCAGGGACTATCACAAGGGTACAGAGAGTCGGATTCTCGATTACGAAAATCCGGTTCGTCACAGCTCCATCCTTTCAGGTTTTTAATTCTTGTAACTACATGATGAGCAGTGAAGGGACTCCTGAGTATTGTTGCGGTTGTGCAGTTAATAGTGGTTGTGGAAAAGCTAGTAACAAAAAGGGTAAAAGGAGAAAACTCCCCCTGGCAGCCATCGAATTTCTGTATTCCTCAAAAAAAAAAAAAAAAAACCATCGGATTTCTGTTACTAGCTTTGTTTATTGACGACTCGTCGTGAAAGCAGCAGTTCGTCGGTGGTGGGGAGGTGGGCTGGTCGCTGATAGTACCCGGTTGAACTCTTTTTGTGCTACCCTTTGTTTTGAGTCGTATTCACCTCATCGGAGTACCGTGACCGTGAAGCCTAAACCGAAAGATTTTTTGTTTGGCAGATGCTCATTAATCTTCTAGAGGTGCTTCGACATTCTTTCTAGAACGCTTCGCACTTGAGTTCTCCGAACAATTCGTTTACGCATAAAGAAAAAATCGTTGCCCCTGAATAAAAGCACAAGTGAAGTGTCACGTCGAGTTGGCGCATGCGATCCCGTGCTTTGACTGTGAGCAGTGAACTCACCTTTTCGCTCGCGCCAGTGAAAAGGGCAGATCCAAGTCTACGGTGACCTCCAAAGTCCAATCGCCTGCAGGCATCGTGTGCTTGCCAAGCGGTTCAGGCCGTGAGGGAGGAGCAAGATATTTGTAACATGCTTGATTAATCTAGGAATTCAATTTATTCCGTTTGTATTTTTTTTTCAGAGATAGGAATTCAATTATCTCAGATTTTGTTTCGCATAAGGATGTTGCACATCCATTTTTTATAAAAAAAACATTAGTGCGCGTGTTCAAAAGAATGTAACATGTAACGTAGTATATTTTTTATATAAAAAAAATAAAAAGAGTGCGTTTTGATTGGTTTATCCCCACGGAACCACGGCCCAGCTAGCCCACAATCCTGGCCCGGCTCATACGTTGTTGCTTTCCCGGCAGTCCGTTCCCCTTCCCCTCATTCTACGGAGAAGACGGTCAGCCAAACCAAACCCAGCGGCTAAAACCCTAGCTCTCCCCCGCCGCCGGCGAGAGTCCGCAGCCATGGAGCACCTCCGGTGGCGCCCCACGGTGAACGAGCGCGATTTCATCGAGAGCGCGCTCGAGGCCGACCTCCGCGTCGACGGCCGCCACTCCTTCGATTTCCGCACAATCAAGATCACATTCGGCAGGTACATCCGCTTCCCCATTCTTACCTATTCCCAGCTCAGCTCAGCTCCAGTCCTCTGGGTCGGGATTTCTCCTCAGCCATCGCTGGCGCAATTTGGTCTCGCTCTCGCCGCGGCGGCGGTTCGGCCTCGCTTTGGGCCGGCGGTGGCGATTTTGGGCGTTTATGTGGCGAGTGGGTTTGCATCCTTATTTGTTTGCTGTTGTTGTGAACTCCAGGGAGGATGGTTCGTCGGAGGTGCAGCTCGGGGAGACGCACGTGCTGGGCTACGTCACGGCACAGCTGATGCAGCCCTACAGGGACAGGCCGAACGAGGGGACACTGGCCATATTCACCGAGTTCTCGCCCATGGCCGACCCTGCCTTCGAACCTGGGCGTCCAGGGGAATCAGCAATTGAGCTTGGCCGAGTCATCGACCGCGGCCTCAGGTCCACATATTCTTGTTTATCTTTTATCCGACCATCAAAGGATTTTGAGCACTGAGTCTAATGAGGATCTCTTTCTGTCCTTTTTTTTTCAGGGAGAGCCGGGCCGTGGACATGGAGTCCCTGTGTGTTGTTGCTGGAAAGCATGTCTGGTCCGTGCGTGTCGACCTTCACATCTTGGATAACGGAGGGTAAGGATAAGGATTAATTGGTTATGCATTATCTGCTGATATAATTAATTGTGGACACTTCAAAGTTACAGCTCTAAGCTTGCCAATTTTCCACCTTTTTTCCCCTCAGGAATCTCATTGATGCAGCTAACATTGCTGCATTGGCAGCTTTGTCTACTTTCCGGAGGCCTGAATGCACAGTTGGTGGGGACGACGGTCAGCAAGTTATAGTGCATGATCCTGAGGTATGCTGTTCACCACCTTGTCAACCCAAAGTTTAAGTACCCTTGTAAAGCATTAGATTCACTAAATTACTAGGTTGTTATGAGTTATTTTTTATGACACATAAATTTCACTAGACACCACTTCAATATAGACCCATTGCTAATTTGCTAGTTGTCACATTCTGACCTGCTTTGTTGACACCACTGACCTATCTTGTGTTCTGTTTCTTATGTTTTTTACAGGTCAGGGATCCAATCCCTCTTACAATACATCATATGCCCATTGCTGTAACCTTTGCATATTTTGGCGAAGGTAACATCGTGGTATGCGATACTTTAGAAGATTAAACTGGTTTTGACTAATGGCCATCATGTTCTGTCATTATCAGCCTCAGTTGTGTAACTTAATCTTTGTGTAGGTTGTTGATCCCACATACAAGGAAGAAGCAGTAATGGGAGGGAGGATGACTGCTACAATTAACTCAAATGGTGATATTTGTTCCATCCAGAAAGCTGGTGGGGAGGGTGTCATGTCAAGTGTTGTCATGCAGTGTTTAAGAATTGCTTCGGTTAAGGCTGCTGATATAACAAGCAAAATAAAGAAAGCAGTAAGTGAGGGGCATCAAATTGATGACTAGCTAAGGTCTCCATGCTTCAACATTGGTCTCAAATGAACAAGTTAAAATAAAAACATGCAAATTCTTAAATGATATTAATTGCATTATAGTGAAATTCTATGGCACTTTACTTTTGTATTAAAAAAATTCCACCTTACGTACATAGAGATTATGTTGCATACTAGTATTTACTTAGTTGAAAAATATTCACTTACACTACATCAGCATTTGCAGCAGACTATATTCCAGAAATATTTTCCCTTATTATACTAGCAATCTTTCCACTAGATACACATGCAAATTTAGTGAAGCAAAGCAATTGCTGTGAAGATTGATGCTCCAGAAGCGGAGAAAAAATGACCTTAGGGCAGCGTGGAGGTGCTATTAGGGATGACATACTGACTGTGTGCCATCTGAGTGCCCGCACCTCTGGACTGGATTCATCACTGTGGCCGCCGGCCCAGGAGTTGAAGTACTAAAGAGTCATTGAGGAACCCAATATGCTGCGGTGGCATGCATGGATGCCATCTTTCACCACTGGCTCTCAGCCGTCACACTCAAACATGAGAGAAGCAGCTTGAGGAGCATGGAGCCAGCACCCAAAGTTAGCACTCACTTGCTCTGGCCTGACGTTGAGCTCCTGATTGCTAGCTTGGATGTGGGGATGGGGGTTAGATTTAGGAGATTTTCATTGAAATTGGGAGTGACTGCAATGGCCCATGGGACTACATGAAGAAAGAGGTTAGGACATGATAGAGTTGGGGTGGGGAAAGTTAATGGAAATATTATTTTTCTTCTTAAGATCCCACCTTAGAATTTTAGGAGAACTAGACATTGGAGTTCGTTTAGCCGAAGCACTACCTTGTGACATGTCCAGCCTACACCTGGCTAGGAAAATATGCACTAAAGCTCTGCCCTTAAGATCAATTGGATTAGCAACTCTCCAGTCTCTACTATCTTACTCTACATAGACAGGACTTCTGAGCCCCTGTTACCCCCAACAGAAAAAACTGCAGAAAGAACATTAGTATCAGCTTTTGGATTCTCATAGCACAGGCCACACAACAGTCAGATGAAAAACCACATGGACTGAATTCTGTTGCATAAAAACCTAGAACACATCAATATGATAGGATCACCATACATAAAATCCAATGTACTTGCATTTCCAAAGCAATGAATATCATGCGCAATTATTAGTTCTTTCATTGATTCTGTGGTCTTGAAAATAAACATGCTAGCTGATCCCTTAAGTACACTGGATTAAAATAAATGATGCCACCTCTACATAATAAGCCTATCATAAAATTGTTCTTTTACCTTGCTTTCTGATACGACGTGAAGAAAATGAGACAGAATGGAGGGAGGAGAGGACTGAAGAGAGGCGGTGTATCTAGGGTTAAGTAGTGGCAATTTCCTTCCCACTGAGGATGTAGGGTGACACTGGCCTCAAGTGCTGGCTGGTAGGAAACTGATTAGTTGTGTGAGAGGAGAGCGAGCACAAATGGGTGGGAGGACACGCTGGGTGAGGAGATACTGGTGGGCTCACATGTCGCAGCTGATTACTTTGTGAGAGGGAAGAGGGATTTGAGGTGGTAGAATTGAGGACCACCGGCACGAAACGTGTTTTTTAAATAGTGAAGATAATGCAGTTTATACGTCTTGCATTTTGTGGAATGCAAAAGTATACAGATTACGATTCCCATTCAACAGTTGGCCTTGCATTTCATCAAGCATCAAATGGTTGTACTCTTTGGTTTCAGGTAGACTCATATACCACTGAGAAGGCTTTAAAGAAAGTCAAGCGTTTGCCAACCTCATTGCCTCAGAAAATTAATGTTACTGATGTAACTATGGAGGACAAAGGTGATGGTGAATTGGAAACGCAAACTGTGAAGACACCCAGTGATGTTCAGGAGAAAAGCAAAGGTGATGAAGACCATCAGAACATAAAAGGGAATTCATCCTTGACTGGGGACAGAATTGCTAAACACAAAAAAACATCAACATGCATTGGTGGTCCATCAAATTGGTAGCGAATAGTCTGATGTTTTGTTTCCCTAGTTCTAGATATTTAGCATCAAATATTTGCTTGACACAAATTTTTGCCAACTGGTCCTGATTTTTGCCATGTAGGGACCCATATTCTAAAGGAGTTTCATTAAGCTCCCTCAGAATTTCTCAGTTGCCGGGTACTGTTAATTTTGTTTACATGTTGAGTTCTCTTCTTGCTTCCTAACTGCAAATACCATATCTCTGTGATGTGCTTGCAATCATTCTTTGGTTGGCATTTTTAGTGAAAATATCATCTTTATGGCATGTATTTCTCCCCTGTTGACTCTTCTAGTCATGTTTGGGTACTTCTTTTAGTGCTGATAGATATTCAGTGTGCCACTGATATGCATAATCCGCCTCTGCCAATCCAGAGATATCCTTCACATTACGGTCATTTTGATTTGACACACTATCTGCTGTAGCCTTCCTTTAGGAATACTTTTTATTGTCGTAAATTTGCCAAGATTGATTCTCAAGAGTTCGGATACAATTTCTTATTATCGTTTGCCATTCAACATGCAGATCCGGCAACTACGGGTAAAGCCAGCAGCCATGATGATGCCCAACCAATGTTAACTGAATCATCTAATGCTGAGGTGAAAAGCACATCAAGCTTGGGAGCTGCTGGGGAGTCTGAAGAGGCCCAGGAAATTGGATCACCAAAGAGCCTAAAAGATGCTATCAAACCAAAACACAAAAGAAGGAAGAAGAAAAGTGACAGGAGTTAACTGCAAGCCTGTAATTTCCTTTGCCTAGGGTGAGTATTTGTGCTATTGTTCTGTATTTTGTGTGGGCATTCTTAAGTTGTGAGTACCTGTACTTTTTCAATATGAAAATAGCATGCTGATTGTCGTGATGATTGCACATGTTACAGTTGTATGTTATGAGTACTCTAATGCTGATTCTCCCCTAAAAAGTTTATGGTATTGTTCTGCAGGTAAATCAAAGATAGCCTACAACTCATATTCAAATTCCCCTGACTGATGGCTCTTTATCGGAGCGGCATACATGGAGTCGTTACTGATGCAAGTGGCCACAGGGAAATTTTGTACAAGCTGTAGAATTGTATTCTAGGAATTGTCAAGTTTTCATTCAATTCTGCCGTTTGCCTTTGATGCATGATGTCCCTGCTAATCCTTATTCGATGTTATGCTCGAATGTTTGTATGGAGCAGCAATGCTGAACTGGAATTATTCAGGACTGTTGCGTCTACGCTAGCTACCAAAATGGACCTGAACAGTTTTGGCACCTTCAAGCACAGTTGCTCGTAAGAAATGAGTAAACTTTTGCAGTAACCTATCTAAGCCTGGTCTAATGGAACATCAAGCGTAGGCATTTTCCATGTAAACGGGGGAAAAAATCTGTTATGCAGGAATTATACTGAAATCACCATAAGCTCGAGTACTTTGTTGTTGAGGAGTCCGATTCAGCAACTTTAGTACTTTACTCGGCGAAGTCACGTTGCAACTTTAGCTCCATTTACGACGTCCATTCTACATCCAACGCCTCTACCCATATCCAAGCAAAAGGGCCCAGCTGTCATGGACCCGGCGCCAATGCTTGACGGTAAGCCTAAATAATGGAACACACATAGTGCTGGCCCATATAAAGAATATCAAAGAATAATGTTTCCAAAGTTTATTAGTTCCTCTAAAACGTGATCCACAGTTATTTGCGTTGGCTCTAGTCCTATGCAATCTAGACTAAGGCCAGCCGGATCGGTGGACAGAACCATTCGTGCGTTGTGAACACTTATAAAAAAATCAGGACCAGTTGGCAAAAATTTGTGTCAAGCAAATATTTGATGCTAAATATCTAGAACTAGGGAAACAAAACATCAGACTAATCGCTACCAATTTGATGGACCACCAATGCATGTTGATGTTTTATAAGTCTGAACACTTATTTAAAAAAAAAACTTAAGTCATAGCAAAGTGGGAGCGGCGGGCCATTCTCGAATCAACTTTTAAGTGTGAGCATGAAGAATGTATCATGTGTTTGTTTTCCACCACCGTGAAGAGGGTCAAAGGATCAATCGGGGCGGCTGAATGTGTGTTCGCATGCATGCAGCAGCTGCTCTCCATCCTCCTGTAGATGAACATTTTTTGCTCGTTGCTCTCACTAACTTCTTGCAAACTTGTACAAGTAGTCTCACCTGGTTGCATCCCTATCAGTTGCATTCTGAGTTGTCCGCGGTCTAATAAGCTGTCTATACATCCTTTTTTTTTTTTTTTTTTTTTTTTGTGGAAACGAACTGTCTATACATCCTAGTTCATTTGCCAATTACCATTTCCATGCTAGCTACATGTCTTCTCCTTTCGAAGCTTTTACCATACATGCGTTCACTTTGAAATATCGGAGGAAACCAAAGTAACGTCCGCCCACATAGATTTGTTGCTTGAAAATGAGAGTGATTTTAGCTTGATGCAATTAGATGGGTAAAATTAAACTACATCTCTCCAGCTTATAACGTGTGACGAGCTTGGGATGCGTCGGACAACCATTTGTTAGCTTTACATTCCAGTATAAGAAAAATGGAAAAACTTGGTAGGTTGCTCCTATCAAAGAGAAGACCGGGACTGAAACATTGAAGTGAATTTACTCAATCTTTTTATGCTTATTGATCACGTTGAAGTGAATTCTTTTTGGCGAGTAGGGAAACTCGGTGGGAAGCCCTAATCAACTACTCCCTCCGGCCCTATTTAAGTGTCGTCGTTGGTGTGTGTGCCACAAGTTTGACTCGATTGTAAAAAATACGTACAACATTTGTATCTCCAAATAAATTTGTTAAAAAAATAGACGGAAAATATTTTCAATGATACTAATTATGTACCATAAATAATAATATTTTTAATATAAAATTAAACAAAGTTTTTTCTTGGAAAGTGATAAAGACATTTATTTAGGAACGGAGGGAGCGGTATTCATTTGGTGGAGTAATAAAAAGATCCCGATCATACGACTTCTGAAGTATCTAGCTTGGGTAAAAACTACAACGATGATTATAAATTAACAGAGACATGTTTAACTGGTTGATGTAACCATTGGAGTGGTTTTTGCAACAAAGTGAATTAGAGGGTAAGCATTCATTCGGAACAAAGCGGCTTAGGGTAGAATTTCAAACCCTACGTGACATATGGTTTTTTTATGCACTTTTTTTTTAAAAAAAATCAGAAGATCGGTTTGAGGTTTAAGCAACCAATAATACAACGCGCGCATCGTTGTGAAAAATGTGCTAACTAGCTTTAGCGGAAGTGTAGCATGCAGATTTGGCATCAGGTCACGATGTTATGATAACATGATGTTATGATAACGTGTAGCCACATCTTTTTTTCTCTCTTTAAGTTGTTGGTTAGACGTTTGTACTCCTTTGTTTCGTGTGGTCCTCTGTGCACTTTTGAAATAAAACGCTGGGTTTAGCTATGTTTTCCACGTTTCGTGAAAGCAACCGTGTAGCAAATCCAGCAGGCAGGGGGGCATGCCGTATGGTGGCGACAGGAGACTGTTCTCCTAGCACAGGTGAGGTGAGAAGGGTGGCCCTGGTCCAAGCCACCCGCTGTGCCGCACATGACCTCTGACAGGCCCCACCCAACCTGTCTCCTCATCCGCCCAAGTGGATGGATGATCAACCGGATTAGATTAGCTTTTTGGCTAATTAATTAACATTAAATTCGTTGGATCTGACGGTGTCAGTGCACCGTGCGGAAAGAAAAGCAGAAGAAGATAAAAGGCTGCGGATTCACAGGCGCCCGCAGTAATCTGTGGGTACACGCCAAGTTTTTACTGAAGTCGAGGGATTTGTTGGTAAGAAAATCTCGTAGAAGAGACAAATAAATACGCATAGGAGGGGGAGGTGGGCCCGCGGCGACAGCGAGCGCGCGAGGAAGGAAGGCAAGGCGCGAATACGGGAGGAGGGAGGAAAGGGTGTCACGTACTGTACGGAGTACTCACGTGCGGGCGTTGGCGTGTGAACAAGGGCGTGGCGTGTCCCTCCCGCGTGCTCGCCGGCCCGTCCCGTCGCGGCCACCCCCGTTTCCCCAACGCGACTCACGACGGCGGTCACGGCTGGCCACCGGCGGCTTGGCACGTCCGGCGCGGAGGACTCCAGTTTCCGTCCCGTCCAACCGGCTGTTTCCGGTGCGTGCACCCCCGGGGCCACGCGCGCCTCACAAAAATCGCAAACAGGACCGTACGGGTGCGCGCGCGCGTGGGCGAAACCGTCACCGTACCGGCTGCTTAATTATCCTCGCGTCGGCGTGCCTCCGTCTCCTTCCGCGACCGATCAGCTCGCGAGCAACGAAAGCAAAAGGAACCGGCGCGCTCATGCCTACGGTTACACGGAGAGTGACTTCCTCCAGAATAGAGCACACCCCTTTTTTTTTTTTGAAACATAGCAGAAATGAAATTGGATTGTTAGAGCACGCAGCAGCCGTAATTGGGACTTGGAGAGGGATTTCCCCACCGAGCCAGGCCAAGTCCGGGCAACGGGACAAAAACGTGTCACCATACAGAAACAGATTTCCGGAACCAGCACGACCGCGGGCCACCACCAGCGGCAGCTTGTCCGGTTGTCCACTGCCCATCAACTAGTGGAGTAGTAGCAATTAGCAAAACTGATAGGTTATCTGTTATCATCACATCCCTTATTTATATATTTATATGTTGCTTACAAGCATACTAGTATACTCCTATTTATTTACTCGTACAATTTGCTTGCTTTTTTTTAATAAAAGGGTAGTGCTACTCCATTTGCTTGTAAAGCTAGCCATTTGATCACAAACAAAGCGACGATAATAATATACTCCGTACTTTGCTAGTGACCTCGCCTGCACGCGTGCCATGTGTGGGACGGCAGGTGACGGCCCATCCATGTCACGGTTTTCTAGGCTTTTTCGCTGGCCATTTTGTGCGGAGGCGGCAAAGTTTTTGGTACGGTAGCACACAGCTCGGCGACGAAATGTGAGCGTGTATTCTATTCACCACGCCGCTGCTAGCGCCGAAAATATCCAATCTTTTTATTATTATGGAAAGGTCACGAATCCAAATATCTCAAGTCTCGAGATGCCCATTATTCAGACAGGATTTCAAGTGAGTCGGCATTTTTTGATATTCTACTTGTGCTAGTCACCCGTCAGGCCGTCATATACCATCGTACGAAATGAGTTGTGTGCTCCATATATGCTAATATTTATTTAACGTTTGCTGCGCGGGTCGTCGATCTTCAGACGTGTAGTGCTAATCTACTCCTTATCGTTCTAATTTAAATCCCTTTTTGAAAAATTCTAATTTCAAATCAAATATTCCTAGAAAAGGTATCAATTATATTGTATCCAGCAGATGCCTGATCGAGATTCCGAGACTTATGAGTATTTTCTTATTTGTTTCTTTTTGTGTGTGTAATTTTCTGAATGGCCAATTAATTCTCAAGTCATTTTTATCCATTACCATTTTGGGATGCCCGTGCGTTGCAACATTATTTTTAATAAGAAATATTAGACTTCTAAAATATCCTACTCATTAACTAAGATACTTATTCTTCAAGCAAGCATATGCACTTTCTCCACGAACGGATCGGAAAGCGTGGTTGTTAATCTAACTAGCTTGGTGGCCTCTCTCCAATGGTGGTGATAGTTTCCAAAAAAAAAAGTCAAAAAGGAGCTGGATTTTTTAACACAAAAGAGAGGGCATAGTTGCGGACTCGTGAGTCTTGTGATCGCGCAGCTGTTATTCGTTGCTGTTGGTCAACTGCCGTTGCACCAAGCCACCGACGGGATTCAGTCCGTTGCTGCAGCGTTGCACACAAGAGGAATATCTAAAAAAACAGCAGTAAAACTAATAATACTGTACTCCCTTTGCAATTTAAGTTTACATTATTACACAACACAAGTACGGTTTCTCTTTTGGAGTTTGCCGGTTGCGCAGGGGTCAATTCCAAGCGTAACTCTCATAGCGGTTACTGATAGCAACGCGTCTACGGAATTAGAAGACATGCATGCATGTTCCCGGAGACTTATCAACAAGTCACGCCACATGTACGATCCCCTTGAGAATCTCTACTTCCCCATGACCCCCGGTGATATCAAAAAAATACGTTATGCATGCAAATTGCTTTGTTTTTTTTTTGGCCTAGGGCACGAAAGCCAAATCTTTGACCAATCCCAAAACATTGATTTCGAACTAATACTATCCAAATATGGGCTTCAACTAGAGGGGGCAAAAAAAAAAAAAAAAAAGAAGCATTTCGTGGTTTTTGTTTAGGTATGATATCAATGATATTCATACCTCTCTCTCTTTAATTTTTAGATAGAGTGGTACGTACGGAATGATATATCCTTATCAAACCAAACGGACACTTGACACCCATTTTAATGGAATGGAATACGATCTTAATTCTCGCTTATCCGAAATGAATCCTAACGAAAGATTCACCAAATAGCAAGTACAGTACGCCTACTCCAAGCAACCGACGATAGACTTGCCATCCCGTCCACGGAAACCTCCAAAAGAGAATCGAAATGTTAACCATATCCGTAGGCACATCAATGTCCCTCTCAGCAGCATCAAGAGAGAAGGATTAACCCGATCG
>WEIB01001073.1:0-23928 GCA_015476505.1 Urochloa ruziziensis | reverse complement strand
CTCCGCCCGAGAACAAACGCCGAGGATCCAGATTACGAAGAGGAAGCAGGGGACGACCCCGACGCTGGACAAGGCAAGTCCCACCCATATTAATAATTATGAAAGTTACTTTTGCATGCTGAATAATTGAAATTGGGGAACCGGAACCTGGTTACACAGTCTTTACTTTAGACCGGGAAATGGAAGGAAGATCCCAAGGAAGGGGATTCTGTCCTAAGAGCCACTTCGGGTCACCACTAAGGACCGGTTCGCGGGAGAATCTTTCCATTGCCTAGTACAGTCCCGCATGCCAAAAAAGCATGGCCTTCGGGAATGCTTATTTATGTGAGGCCTTGATCCGCACCCCACCAGCCAGCTTTAGTAAACTGTCCCAAGGGGCCACGGTGGGCAACGGAACTCTTGGAGACAGACCCCGACAGAGGGCTGGGTCTGGCCGGTACGAGTCGCAGGTGACAGGGTCAGGAGGACCCAGTGGCAGAGTGCCACGATATATATATTTTCTTGATGCATCAAGAATCTTTCCCCGGGAAGGTCCCTGTGTGGACGTGCGCGACTCCTACTTAGGCCCCAACAGTTTCCGTGGACAGAGCTAGGGAGTGGCTGTCTAGTAATAGACGCTGGTGGGAATGGATCTCGTAGGGCAGTACTGCCAAAGTACACGATACGGGCTGACCGAATGCGGGACAGGAAAGTACGACCTCTGCAGAGCAACAAACCTATCTGGATAGCCGTGACTCCGGCAAGAGTCCAATTGGTAAAAGTCCCCGTCGATTAGATCACTAAAATGAGCATGACCCGCGGATTTCCCTTACCGCAGGTTGATATACCTTTGTTCACTAACTGGGACTGGTAGGGAGGATGTGCCCCTCCAGGACCAAACTTAATACTTTGAAATTACTTTGGGACTTGCTGAGTACCCCTGACAGGAGTGCTCACCCTTGCTTCCACTTCATACCAGAGGACTTCACCGAAGACGGCGCAGGCGACGAAGGCTCGGAATGGTGACATGCTCCACCGCGATGCTGAGGCTCTACACAGTACTGGTAGTTTTATATTTTCTGAATAAGCGGAGGCCTTGAGGCCCGCTCGTAGCTTTGTACAGACTCTAAGTTGTACATTGATGTAAATTATGAATAAAAGGTTGTTCGATGATGGTTTTTTGATACCGCTTGTGAAGAACTACCTGCATTAGGACTTCCAGGGCTAATGCAGGTACTTGGGGAGCTCCGTTTCACGGGCATGCCCCACAGCCGCCTAGCTCGACGCCCGTCGCCCTCCACGTACCGGCCCGACGAATGCGAGCTCGTCTCAAGCGATCCGCATGCGCGAACGGCTGTTCGTCTGAAGTCGGCCGTGTGCGATCCTGCGACTACCGAGAACCGCCGCCGACCGCCGCGCGAACACGAGCTCGTTTGAAGCCGGCCACACGTAAACCTTTCCGACGTGCATGAAGAACCCAACAGCTGCATGTGTATTAATTTCATAGTTAGTGTTAATGATTAGGGTTAACGATAAATTTGACTAGAATTTATTTATTTGACTTAGAATTATTTATTTGACGTAGAATATTTTTTTAACGTACAGTAACTTTAACGTACAGTGATTATATATTTGGTGTAGAATATTTCTTTAACGTACAGTGATTATTTATTTAACGTAGAGTATTTCTTTAACGTACAATAATTTATTTATTTGACGTAGAATCGTACAATAATTATTTATTTGACGTAGAATATTTATTTAGCGTACAGTACTTATTTATTTGACGTAGAATATTTCTTTAGCGTACAATACTTATTTATTTGACGTAGAATATTTCTTTAGCGTACAATACATATTTATTTGACGTAGAATATTTCTTTAACGTACAATAATTATTTATTTGACGTAGAATATTTCTTTAACGTACAATAATTATTTATTTGACGTAGAATATTTCTTTAACGTACAATAATTATTTATTTGACGTAGAATATTTCTTTAACGTACAATAATTATTTATTTGACGTAGAATATTTCTTTAACGTACAATAATTATAAATTATTTGACGTAGAATATTTATTTTTGAAGATGACGATCCACGAGGAGGATAATGATGAATTCTTAGCAGCTCAGTTTCATTTGGGTGGAAACACTGATCGGCCACCGAGCATGGAAAAAATAATGCAAGGTATTTCTGGTGGCGATAATTTGGACCAGATGCAACCTAATGTGGGTCAACGTAGTAGCGATGAGCCCACGTCTAGTCAGGTGCTAATATTTCTCATAAACATTATATACATTATCTTAACCTAATGTTGTGACTAATTTATACCGTCTAATTATTCTAGCCATCTACGGCGACAACTGGCGCTACGAAACGCCCTGGAAAAAGAAGTACCACTAAGAGGCTGGAGGAGGTCAAATTGCACATCACCAAAGTGGATGATGATGGCGAGCCAACTGAGCCCAAAGAAATTGCCAGAAAATATGTTTCTCAATGTGGGGTTATTGTTCGTGAACGTGTTCTCATTAGCATCAGGAAATGGAGATCTACGGACCCCAATGAACCGTATGTTCTGGCTAATACGGAGAAAGAAATGATATGGACTGATGTGAAAGAAATATTCGGATTTCCTTTAGATCGTGAAGAGAAATTGAAGGATTGGACGCTGAAAAAGATGGCAACTCAATTTCAAAATTATAAGACAAAATTGTGGAAGAAATATCTCAAAACAGAAGAAATTCCAGATTTTGACAATCACCCTACCATAAGACCTCATCATTGGGACGCGTTCGTGGAGTACAAACAGTCCACAGAAGGATCTGAGATATCCGCAAGGAACATCGGCAATGCGGAAAAAAGAAGTACACCCATCGAATGGGTTCAGGCGGTTATAAAGGTAGCGTCGACAAATGAGACAAGATGGAAGAAGATCTCTATGCTAGAGGCATTCGTCCAGCGACACATGACTGGCCCTTACGATCCAAGCATTGGTATTATGGTCATGGAGGCACTCTCAGTCCAATAGACGGATCTTTGATTTTTGGTGAGGACTTGCGAGACCTAGCTCACCGCCTCCTTGAAATCATAAGGAAAGCTGAGGGTGGAGAATTCATCCCTGACAGAGAAAGAGATGAGCTAACCTATGCCTTAGGAAACAAGGAGCATCCTGGAAGAACACGCGGAGTAGGAACTTCTGTTTCTTGGAAGTATGCTTTCAAGGAGGACAGGTCCTTCTACAGGAGCCGTAAGCGGAAGAAGACCGAAACAGAGAACAGGATGAGGGAGCTAGAGGAAATCGTAGCCGCCCAGGGCGCACGGATACAGGATATGGAGGGAGAGATGAAACAGCGAATGAAGCTAGCACTTATTCAGATGACACAAGCTAGAGGAACATAAGATCCTGCTGCTTTGGTTACCCCTCCACAACAACGTAGCCGTCACGCTTCCACAGAGCTTCTGCCAGCTCAATCAGAACTGGCCTGTTACCCTGTGGATGAAATATCTCAGCGCACCGCTTGCGAGCTTCATTCAACATTGAAGAACATATCAGTGGTGGTATGTATAATAACAATGACTTAAAGTTAGTTTACATATGTTGAACATATTATTGTGTTATTAACTTTTCCGAATATATTAGGTTGCATACGGTACGACTAGACCATTGGAAGAAGGACAAACAGTACACTCCAAGGAGATTCCATATGGCTACGCACCAGTCGAGGTGGAACAAGTTGTCTCAGATTATAACGACTTGTAGCTTGACATCCCCGGAGGTGATCGGGAAACACTTCTTGGAGAGTGTTGTCACGGCATCATTCTATGGAGCAAGCGTGACATCATCATACCTGGTGTGGAAGCAACAACCTCGACAGGTCTGCCAGGTCCACCGTCTCCGCATGACGATGATCCTCTAGCAAATGATCCTCCAGCTAATGATCCTCCGACAGATGATCCTCCGGCAGATGATCCTCCGGCTGATGATCCTCCGGCAGAAGAAGATTGGTCTCCACCGGCGAGGCCAAAAACGAATCCGCCCAGAAAGAAAACTGCGCCAACAAGTCCTCCACCACCAACAAAGCGGCCAACTAAGCAAAAGAAAGTGCCGGCAAAGAAGAAATTAGCTTACGAGCTGACGCAAAAGGAACTTGACGAGGTAGTCACCGCAGAAGTACACGCGCATTTTCACAAGAAGAAAGAGTCTGAGAAAGAGTTCGTGGTTGACCCGGTCAAGGCGGCGAGGTTCTTACAAAATTTGACCAGGGCAGAATAGAAAAAAGCCAAAATATCTGACTACGACCGCTCATTAATAAAATCTTTTCAGAAAAGGAAGAGAGCTGAGCAGGCTGAGCGGTTGGCATCGCCTAAGTCTAAAGTGAAGCTGGCATCGCCTAAGTCTAAAGTGAAGCCGGCATCGCCTAAGTCAAAAGTGAAGTCGGCATCGCCTAAGTCTAAAGTGAAGCCGGTAACGCATAAGTCGAAACATTCTACTATTCCTCAGCTCGGCAAACAACCTCAGTAAGGATTGACTCAGTTGCCAGATGCGCATGAACTGATGCTGCAACGTCAAATGGAAGAGACAGGTCTTAGTAGAGCGGTCCTCACTGGCCAAGAATCCCCGCCCAAAGCTAAAGTGACTAAGTGGCATTTTGAGCTTGGCAAGTCTTTCGTCCCGCCAGATGATGTGAAAAAGCTACAAACAAAGATGTATTTATTCCATGGATGGTACATGGTTCAAGCGTCGAAAGTACGAGACATGTTCGGGTGTCGCGTGAAGGATGAGGATTTTTTCAATGGAGAAGAAACGATTTGGTTGGAGTTCAAAGATATCTACGAAATCTACCAACGAGACGCCCTGGACATGTCTTTGATTCAAACCTGGGTTTTGTAAGTGATTTCTTCTAACAATTTCTTTATTGTCATTTAAAAAACTCTATGAGTGACGGTGCTACTTTATTGCTTATTATGTAGAATGCAGATTCAAAGATGTCGGAGGGAGCGTATTTTTGACGTTGGTTTCATGGACCCGTCAAAGGTAAACCAGGACATGATTTATAAAGATCCAGAGGCGACATATCAGAACTTATTCAAGTATGTGGATAAGCAAAATTTTATGGACTCCATACTATTGCCATACCACTACGGGTGAGTGCTAACACTTATATTATCTCATTTTATATTCTTAATTTCTTAATTTATTTAAATTATCTCATTATGCTAAAACACTTATACATATGTATGTAGTTACCACTGGGTGCTCATAGTACTGAATCCTGATAGAGGTGTGGTGAACGTCTTCGATTCGTTGAGGAAACCACAAGAAGAGTATCAGGAAATCATTGACATGTTTACAAGGTCGTATATATAAGTAAATTTCAACAATTCAAATTTTTTCTATATACTTACATTATTGACTTATTTTATTTGAACTCAAATTTGAGACTAACAACATGATTATGTAATTGTAGGATGTGGAATGAGATTCGTGAAAAAGCACCCCGGTATTGGATATGAAAAGCTCGTATGGAATACTGAATTCCCGGTACGCATGCAATTTGTACATATACGTCTTTGCGAATCAACTTAAAAAATTATCTTTAACTTTGTTTTCGCCAACAGTGTGATCAACAGGGGCCGGGCAATAATTTATGCGGATACTACGTTTGCGAGTACATGCATAGCTGGATTAAAAAAATATATACTAACCATGATATTATGACCATGATATTATGGTACGCAATATGTATTTACAAGTTTCTAATTCAACTTCACCATTATTATGCTTTAATTTTAATTGTTGGCAATTCGTAGATGATGTCCATCTCTAGTAAAAGCCTAGAGCAGCATAAGATCGACGCAGTTGCAGAACAACTAGTTGGATTTATTTGGGACGAGATGATCAATGTGAATGGAGAATTTGATTATGATGATGCATGGGACAATACGGACACCTCAACTCTTCGTTCCTCCATCGCTGGTCCTAGATCCTCTGCTCGTCCTAGTTCATCATCAGCTGGTCCAAGTGCAGGATCGTAATTTATGGATACTAACTTAGAAAACTTAACTCTTTTAGCACTATGAGATGATGTAACTCTTTTGGCACTAAGATATGTAATATATGTCTTTTTTATGCTTATACGAGCCTTATACAAATACTAGTGTAGTGTAGTACGACATCCGTATTAGAACAAATACGTAGACGAAATACGTTGGCAAAATACGTATACAAACAAATAAATATGAAGGCTGGAAAAGGAAAAATTATATGGTCCCCCTTTAGCACCGGTTCTAGCCACAAACTGGTGCTAAAGGGGCTCGCGCAGGGGCCATGTGTGCGGCCCCTTTTAGCACCGGTTGGTTTCGAGACCCGGTGCTAAAGGGGGCATTTAGCACCAGGTAAATGACCCGGTGCTAAAGGTGTACCCCTTTAGCACCGAAAGATTAGCACCGGTTGGGAAACCGGTGCTGAAGGGGGTTTCCCAACCGGTGCGGATGCCTCATTAACTTCTAGTGAGAAACCACAGCTCTGGGTTGGGCCGGCATCCGGCAACGGACGGCGAGATGCATGTGGGCCTGCCCAACGGGCCGACAAGCGACAGTTTCATGGATATAATTACCTAGAGTGGCACTTTATCTAAAGGATATTTGAAACTATGATTAAACACCTTCTCTCAATGTAAAGTTTCATCTCTGGTTGTTCTCTAGGCTACATGCAAAACACAAGCTGTCTAGATAACTGTGTAGAAAGGGTTTCATCACCATAAAACCCATTTCATCTCTCCATAATCAAAATAGTGATATGGCAACCTATTTAATGCCCATGGCTAGCGACGTGCATTAGCACAAAGATTCACGCGACGGCACCACAAACGTTTGTGGCGCCGAGTGAAACAATATGAAGATGGGTGAGGCCGTGAGTGAATAAAATAGAGTTGCATGTGGGTCCAACAATGATCTGGAGCAGGGTGCTATAGCTACACCATTGAGTGACTAGTTGTTTATGTTATCTACAAACTAGTAGGTTGGCACATGCCACATGCACGTGTTATAAAAAGAAAATAAAATAAAAAATTATGATTTAAAAGTCTGAAACAATTACAATCAGTTCAAATCTTGAAAGCTCTAGCATCACTTAGATTTCAGGGCGATATTGTCAACAGCGCTTCTGTCAAGCCATCCAAGCGCATGAATCTCTCCAGAAAAATAGCCATGGAGTAATGCCAAATAATATGTTCCAAATAATAATATGTTGTCCTAAGGATATAAAGTACATTTAAAACATTAGACAGAAATTGAAGGCAAAAAACCATCTTTTGGCAGAGCATCTTCACAAATAATAGCAATTGAGTAATGCTAAATAATATGTTACAAATACTAATCATGCCAAAATGTTCAACTCAGCCTCTTCACCTCGTTTGGCAACCTTGTGTATATATCTATCTTTTTCTGTTTGAGTTCGGTTTCACTAATAGCATCATCTGCAACAGCACATAGCAAAGATCAAAACGTGAAATAAAAGGACGTGCATTATTATGACTGAGAAACGTGACAACACATAGCTCGAAGCAAATCATATAGAATACCACTCACCGTCACCAACAGATGGCTCCTCGTTTTGCCTCTTATTATTAGAACGTGCACAGCGAGACAATGTGTTTAGCATCTCCCACGGCACCGGTAATGTCCTTGCCGTGCTTGCGCCTCACAAGCCCGATAAAGTAGTCTCCATCACGGGCTGCTGCTCTGTGGTCGAAGTACGTGACGCTGCCGAGGTGGGTAGTGTCGCCGCTGGTGGCATGCACCTCGAAGACGTACGCCGACGTCAATGGTGAGGAGGCTGCAACGTGCCGCCACCAAGGTCCGACACGAGCATGTTCCTCTCCGTCTTTCTGCTACCCAGCTTTGTGTCGAGGTCTCTAGGCGATAGAGGGGGTGGGGGCTCGGCGAGGACCTGGTGTGTACGAGGCCCGCGACGGCGCCAGCGTGTCCTTGGTGGCCTGGTGTTGCGCGTAGTTGAAGTAAGCCGGGACAGGGTGATGATGGCGCCATCAACCTCTCCGCCGCTGTGGTAGCACTCGGCGGTGTCCATCTTGGCAAGAACCATGGCGGCTCAACATGACAACACCCTCACGTGCCCTGCTACTTGTTCACCGGCCGGCGCCTCAACGTGAGCTTCATGCATGACCTCCTGCACCTCGGCGTCGACGTAGGATTCAATAACATACATGGATGACAATGCAAAAAGCAAAGTGCATACATACATCGGGATCAGGCCGCTGTCAACAACAATGGTGGAAATGGAGTTTCACAACGGATGGTCTTGCACCAAAGTTCTGCCTTGTTATTAGGGGACGAAGGGAAAAGAGATTGGGTGATATATATTGATGCCGGCCATTTATAAAACTAGGTGAATTCCCCGCGCGTTGCTGCGGGATAATTTGTTTAAATTTTTATTATTATGTAATTCATTTTGCAAAGTTGTTTTATGTAATAGATAACTGAGGACCATACATAAGGACTTTATTGATAAAAGAACATAAATTTGGAATAAACGTATTACTTTTCATTTATGTTCTTGGAGTTGTCTTCACTGAAATATTTAATTTATAAAATAGAAATATTGTACGAACATTGGTAAAAGTTGATAAAACACCAGTACAAAAATCGTAGCATATAGCTTGAAGGGGAATATTTATTTTATTTTAGATGGAAATGAGACTCATGGTGGTGTGGCAATGTGATCCTGAACACAGAGGCTGTAGGAAATTTCACTTGCTGATGGGAAAACCTGCAAATGTTGAACGTATAAGAATGTTAATTTTGGTATGACAATACTGTTGAAAGAAACCTAAAATATTTGTTGGTTTGCAGTACCTATATTTTTTCAATTGGAAGGTTGTCTTGGCTTGATAGTACAGTTTCTTCTGCATTGCTGTCACCTGCAAGTCTATTTGAACCCATTTTCAGAAATGTATATTTGAAGAAAGTTAATGTAAGTTTGTCGTAGGAAGCAGTACTCAAGTCTTTGACGTTTAGGTGATGTCTCAGAGGAAGTCTGTTGTTTATTTTCACTGCAATCTTTGTTGTCTTTGAAATCTAATGATCTCTTTGCCTTTGAGCTGCACATAAATAGAAAAATGCTTTTATTTGACGAAGTCAGAAGTTCTTGATTTGGGAGCAGGTATATAACCTTTCAGATGCAGTGCTATGAGGTTGAGAAGGCATTGCTGGCATATCAGGTGTAGTCTGAAAAGAAAATAGAATTTGTTATATTGGACAGTATAGATAAAATTTGAATAAAATGAAAAATAATACTAAAGTAGAGAAGGACCTCTGGAGTTGGTGTATTTGAAGCTGAACTTGAATTATCAACTTGAAAACACTTCCGCACGACATATTTGATAGAAAAACTCGAGGATAAATTGGTGCTCATTCCTATGTGAAAGAGTCTAGTTTTTCCAATTGCCTTTTCCAGAGCAACTACATGCTCTGTTGCGTCTATTTTCATGTTTTGGGAAGCATGATATGCAGCACGTTCCACCAAGTCTTCAGCTATCAAAGAGAAAGCTATTATGTCTATGGTTCCAGTATCATCTGTAATAGTAATAGGAAGTTTGTACCTGTAGCATTTATGAATCGTTAGTTCTGTAGGAAATGTGTTGGGTGAGTTCAATTTTATTTTACAGTAGAGTGAGGCAGAAGTTTTTTTTTACATTGGCATTGGCTGTGGAGCTGGACAATCACATCTCGGGTCTTCTGAAATGGTCCCATACCCCACTTTACAACTTCGACACACTTTGTAGTACCACTTTGTGCATGGTACTATGGCTGATATTTTTGCAATGCAACTGTATGTAGCTCCCCCCTTATTTGGGTGGAGGTAACAAAACTATGAGAAGATTTTGTAGTACATATTGGCGTGTAGAATGTGAAATGTTCAATATATTTTGTACAAAATATAAGAGGGTATGATACCTGAAAAGAGGATGTCGGTAGTTCAGATATTTCTTTGAGTTTGTAAATTTTGCCGGCTGCCTGAATAGGAGATAACTGAAGTAGTTGAGGAACATGCTGCTGCAGAGTTGGAGCATCCCATTTGTAGCTGGAAAATTTATTAGGTATCAATAGTTTGTTGCGAAAAGTATATAGTAAACATTGGTAAGAAGAAACCTTTCACGGAATTTGGCAATTTCAGGCATGTCTGAGTCAATAAATATTTTTGTTGCTGAAGTTGATGATGCCCGTGTTACTCCTGAAAAGATAAGGTTGCATTATAAAATGGATAGTCACATCGTTGCTATTTAGTTCAGATTGCATAGATATGATATTTATTGACCTTTAAAACTTCCTGCAGTGAAGCCAGCAAATATTGCTACGACGATCCCTTCCTTAGATTTTTCAAGGATGCCAGCCTCATCAAATGATTCACCATGGTTGCCCCACAGCTGCACTTCTTGTGTTTGTTCACTGGGACCATTTATTTGTTTTGAATAATTTATAGAAAGAAACAGTGTGGAACATAAGTAAATTGTATGAAGGTACATACTCTTGGTCCCGAATCTGGATTTTTCTGAGTTTTATGCTTGATGTTGCGCTAGCAAAATCATGTGGTCCAATAAAGCTGATAACTCCTATTAAATCTATAAGGAGAGTGTGTAAGACATATGGTTTTTTATTATACAAATAGATGGATAACTCGAAAATACCTAGAAGTGGTTTTGATGCAATGTCTTTTGATGGCAACTGATCAAATGGACAGAAATTGAATGCGCAGCGGGGGATGTTATCTCTTTCTGATTCAAGACGATGGACCTTTGTGGTTGGCTGGAACTGGAGCATGTAGTTTTGATGGTGATAGATGTATGTCCTTTGCTTGGTGTCAACTGCACAAAGATCTGAAAAGATATGGATAGATCCTTGTCCTTGATCAAGTAAAGGTCGAAATTGTTTCTCAAGTTTTTTGGGGACAGTAATTTGCACCATTTTTCCCTGTTACAAAATAGGACATAGATGTATTAGTATTTTTATCAAGAAATGTGCAGTAATGTGAAAATTAAAGAAAAGAATACTTGCATTTTTGTCAATTAATAACCCATCAATACTGATGAGTGAATCTGCAGACTTGGATCTCATATTTCTGGAATCCCATAGCCTAGTAAGGCGACCTAGGATCTTGCAGTTTTGCTGACCTAAAGTAATGTCTTCAAGCTTTTTCCTTGAGCTCATGATTCTGGCTTGTAAGAAACATCAAAATATAGCAGTGTTTTTATTATGAATCATATCATGACAAATCTGCAAAATAGTAAATTGAGATGCAAGGCACACATGACTGGTATCAAGAATTGTTTTTGCCAACACATAAATTGCGTCATCAGTTTAATTTCAACCACTGGTTATATGAGAGAAAACCTCAGTATATACTACATTATGTGTACAATCCTCAAATGAAGGAGGGCTATTTTCAATCAGAACTCGCAAACCCTTTGGTGAAGTAACACGTGAGAAGGCAACATATAATTGGCCATGTGAGAAGATAGGAGATGGCAAATATACTCCAACTGTGCTGAGTGTTTGCCCTTGGCTCTTATTGATGGTCATGGCATAAGAAAGTCGTATAGGGAATTGCCGACGTCTCAATTTGAAGGGCCATCTGGATTTAGTTGATGTTGTAACAATGCGAGGAATGTATGCTTTTGTCCCTTTAGCTTTTCCTGTGATTATTTCACCTTCAATTACTCTAGCTGTTAGTTGTGTTACAATTAATCTGGTCCCATTGCAGAGGCCTCTGGAGGGATCAAGATTCCGAAGGAGCATTATTGGAACTCCCATTTTTAAATGTAATATATGTTCTGGAAGACCATTGATTGATAATGTGTTCAGAAACTCAGTGGGATATAATGCCTCCAAAGTAGAATGGTTTGAACAACTATCATCTATTGTGTCCGAGCTGTAGTATGACATTTCGCTTGTTGTCAGTTGTTCGATCATTTTGTTGTTTATGTCTGAAACCACCTCATTTGTTGGAGCTAGAATTGCACGATCACAAAAATAGGATGAAGTATTAGTTGGATCACACCCAGATGTGTACACAAAAGAAATTAATCCATCAAGATCTCTGCATTGTTTTGGTAGAAGTAAAGATTGAGGAATCTTTATGTAATAAGGCTCATTTGGATCTGAATATAAGGTTCTGTACCACTGCCAACTCTAAGTAACCACTCTGCAAACACGCGTAGTTCTTCTCTCTCTAAAGGTGAAAGGCTTCTTGAATTTAGTCTCATATTTTCAGTTAACTGCAGGACACTACATTTCTGCCATAAATAAGAATTGACAACACATGCTTTCAAAATTTGCTCCTTCGTTGAATTTTGGATAACTGGAAGAGTTTGGCGAAAGTCTCCACCAAGGACAACAGTTATACCACCAAATTGTAAATGTTGAGCATTTGGTTTGACATCAGAAAGTATATCTCTTAGGGTGCGGTCTAATGCTTCAAAACAATGTCTATGATTTACTGGTGCTTCATCCCAAATAATAAGAGATGTTTGCTGAATAAGTTCTGACAGATGTGTGTTTTTTTTCACGCTGCACATAGAATTCTCACGTATGTCTAGAGGAATCTTGAAACGGGAGTGTGGTGTCCTGCCACCTGGAAGCAAGAGCGCTGCAATTCCTGATGATGCAACAGCAAGGGCAATCTTTCCTTTGCTTCTTATAAAATTCAGCAAACTTGTCCATAAGAACGTCTTGCCAGTTCCTCCATACCCGTATACAAAAATGTAAGACCTTCAGTAGCCATGACAAAATTGCAAATGGCATCAAAAACATTCTTCTGGTTGTTATTTAGCTTAGGAATATCATGAGCTAAAGATGCTTCCATGGTTGTAACATCGTAGCTAAGTTCATCCAACATAAGTCTATTGTTTGTGGAAGCACTACCAATATTATCTGGGATTGGCAAATTGAAATGAGATAAACAATATCCAGCATCTCTTAGCAACTTGTCCAACTCAAAGAGGAGGGAGGAATTGACAAAAAGGTCTGCAGATGTGCTATTGGAATGGATGAGTTTCTATTCATGTGGTATCTAATATCCTCGCTCATACTTGCTGCATGGTCATGAAAAAGCCTTGTAGGATCTGTTACTTCACAAAATAACAATAATGTGATAAAAAGTTGTCGTAGTTGGTAAGGGGAAGCTCATTGTGCAGCATCATTGAGAGCATGGGACCACTCTTGATCATCACCAAGGAGGCCTAAAGACTCACATGCAGAACGAAATGTAGGATATACATGTTCTGCAATAGTTCTAATTTCTGGGAAAGATTTTGCACCTTTGACAATGTGGAGCAACATGCGTAGATAATAAGGTTCTCCCTGAGCAGGGTTAACATGAGCTATACGACCAATCTTATTGTGAGATCCCCGACGTATATCCCAAAATTTTCCATTTGAATGCCATGTAAAGTGCTCAGGAAATTCTATATATGTATAATCCCGTGCTGTAGGAAATTTGTCGTTAGCCTCCAACCAGCCAGTCAGTTTAGTTTTTAAATTATTTGGGTCTTCAATGACTTCTTCAAGATCATCCTCTTCTGTAAAACAACATTGTTTTCAAAAGGTAGATGGACAGGCAGGCGCTCTACAGATGGGTCTGTATAGTGAATGTCATATTGAAGCAATCTCCAAGCTGCATCATGCGGTGTGACATAACGACATTCCAGATAATTGTTTATCTCATGACTGTGTTACTTGATGAGCTTGGAGTAGAAGGATTAATTTGGAATCCAATTCGAGCACAATCAAACCCTTTTGTGACATACTTGAAAAGATATTTGTGCATACCGTCATGGTTAACTCGCTCTACATTTATATGAGCTTGATATTTGACTAACAAATCTACATTGTGAGGAACAATAAATCTGTTGTCAATATCAACTCCATTTTTGGTGACAACTAATCCATTATTAGGTCTGGCATACTGGGCAAAACCATTTTCAAGGATAGAGGTCTGGTCACAAAATTTCTTTGGGTAGAATTTTGTGCATTTTCCTTCAGACATACATGGTGAATATGTGCGGAGATCGCCGCAAGGTCCATGGATCATGAATGATGAACCGGCATCATATCCAATTGGATCAATTGTAGGATCTGGTAGTTGGGCAGAGATCATGTTATCTATCATTGCAGCATCCCAGGGTGCTTCTCTGGCTAACCATATAATAATATGAGCATGTGGCAGGCCACGTTTTTGAAACTCTATTGTGTAAACAACTGCAAAAAGGTAGATACATGTTTCTGGGCATAATTAATATTAGGTGTTATGATTAAGAAGTAAAAATATAGGCTAGTCAAGTTTCTACCTGCATTTATTGAGCCAAAAAACTTCCTTTTCTTTATATCATCCATTAAATATTCAGTTTCATTTTGAAAACCCGATCAACGATTTCTGGTCGGTCAGGAGGATGCAGCCCTGGAGGCAGAGCCTCTGCAATTTCAGGCCATGCAGCATTAGATGTAAATGTGACAAACAAATCTGGGCAACCATATTTTCTGCAAATGCCTATGCAGTCTTGGTACTTTTGATACAAATAGCGAGGGCTTCCAGTAAATGAAGCAGGCAGAATAATTCTTTGGCCAGCTGAAGATCCAGACCTAATTCCATTTGAGACATTGCTGGCCAAAGAATGATATGTTGCTGACCGATATTTTCTTTGGAAACTTGGTGTTCGATAGTGGTCTATTCACTCTCTTTCAACACAGCAATAACCATCGACTTCATAAGCTTGTGTTGCTCTTCCACAACGCAATGGAGTGTTAAAATCACTTGGTCTATCATGTAACCTATAAGCAAAGAATTCTGCCATAGTTGCTTTCTGACGACGCGTAGATGCAGAAGATGAGGTCTGATTATACATGAGTGCATCATGGAAGCCATCTTCTCCATATGGAAATAAGATAGGATATTGCATGGCCATGAACTTGCGGTGTCTTCATCAATTTGTTGTAAGCCTGAAGAGCGATTCTCTATGATAAGATCCCTTCCAACATCAGTGTGCCCAATATCACCAACTACCAGGCCAACAACCTCAGATGCAATCGGAAAACTATAGATGTCACCATGTGCGTCCACATCACCAAATAGTCGGATGCTATACTGATCATAGGAATTATCTGATAATCTTTCTCGTGCAGTTCTAAATAGTATGACGATAGGATTATGAGTGTCCAACATTTGTATTAAAGAGCGTACAATGTCTTCGTTAGCATGAAAAGGAGTACGTGAAGACGAAGCTACATTTATTCTGTTCGCAACCTCATGGTCTGTATCAAAGATGTAAAGTTGTGCATATTCTGGCCGGCGACCTTGGGGTGGTATTAAGGAGCCTACTCTATGGCAAACCTGGCCACTGATCTTGAAGACATATGGACCATGACCATCATTTATGGAATCAATGACCTTTGCTCCCATTGAAGTCATTGCAAACATGGAATTGTATTGTCGAATGTGTTGAAAGAAGTGTCTTGAAAGAGGTGTAGTATGTGAAGTCAACAATTGAGAAGTGGTTCAGGGGGTGGCTGATAAGGCGGGCAGCAAGATTTCCCCCCTTTGCAGCACAAATTATATGTTGGGTTCGATGTATTTCTCTCTCGCCGAACACGCTCTTCATACCAGAAAAAAGCACCACAATGTCTACAGGAAAATGTAGGTGCTCCCAAGCCTATTTCAGTAAAGATTGTTCCTAGAAATGTAAAAAACAGAGGATGCTGAGAGAAACGAAGGAGCATATGGCTGAACAATATGAATACATTTAAATGGATCTTACTTTTATGGTTAAATGTTCGATGGGAAGAGGAAGCAATAGGACCAAGTGAGCTGTTGGATGCACCAGAGTTTAGAATTTGGTCAGTGATGTTTTGGTGGTTGGATGACATAGCTGCAAGCAAAGGATATATGAGGTTTGTGGAAATTCCAAATTGAACAGGGGTGTCGAAACTGTGAAATCTTACCAGCTTGTGGGTCATTATGAACTGGTTCAGCAGATTGAATTGTCACAGAGTCTGGAGGAAGTGATCAGGTGTATATGAAAATAAGCATGGAGAAATAGATGATTTGCAGAGGTAAAAATTGTAGGAAGAAGTACAATTTGGTCAAAAGGAACCTTTGTTTCTAGTAAAATTCATTCGTGCTCTGCGTCTACGTCGGTTTTCACGGGCAGTATCGCGATCAACTTGAGGAGTAAGAATATGAGATGCACGGCGTCGTGGTCGTCCACGACTAAGTGAAGGACGTGCAGAACTCTCTCCAAGATCCATTGTAATTATTCTTACAATTGCAAACGTGGGGCACCCAAATTAAAATGGGAAATTGCAGAATACTTTAAAAAAAATAGCATAATATTGCAAATGTGGGGTACCAATACCATGAAACAATGGAACTGACAGAATACTATTCGCCAAAAGTAGTAGAATTAGAAGAGTTGGAGTATTGTTTGTTACCTCAATGAGTGTTGCAGGCTAATGGTCTTGCTATTTGTAGATGCCAAATCAATTGACATGAACCTGCAAAATTCAGATGGTTTATGCAAGAGATTGGAAGGTGCAATACATCGAATATCTCGTGTGCATCAGGGAAGTAGCAAAATATTTCCAAAACAAAAATACATTGAATATATCGTGTGCATCAGGGGAAGTTGCAAAAAAACATAGCAGAATCATCCATTCGTGAGTGTTGCAGATCGTGTGCATCATGGAAGTTGCAGAATATTTCCAAAACAAAAATACATTGAATATATCGTGTGCATAAGGGGAAGTCGCAGAACATTTCCAAAACAAAAATGGCAGAAACAAAAATAGTGGAATCATCTATTCATGAGTGTTGCAGGTTAATGGTCTAGAGGCCAAATCAATTTCTGAATGAGTCAACAATGGTTGGCAAGGACTGAACTCAGACACACCTACAAATGACTGATGGCGCACCTGGATCCTTTGTTGGACAGCGAGGGAGGCAGTCCCTGATTTGGCCAGTGAGAACCGGCTAGGGAGGCGGGCACATGCCGGGAACAATCCCCTTCTCTGGACGGCCACAATGGGGAGGGATTTGAAGCACTGAGTAAAGAGGAGGAGGGGAAGATGGGAGGCTGCCATCACTGCTTGCCTGTTGGTCTGCCCTGCATAGCAGTTAACGGTGCCTGTTGAGATGCTGATGTTCCAATATGGAAGAAGGTGCTGACGTGGAATGCCTGATCTTTGAGAGAAATCATCTATTGCCTTGTAGTGGGGAGCTCCTATGTAGGTATATATAGGTATAGATGATGGGAAACAATGATATATCGTGACAATTCTAAAAGGAAACATTAATTTCAAAATTATGGCCCTGATTGACTGGGAATATAAAAAGAAACATTCACTACTGTTGTCCGTGATAAAAGGAAACAAATCATTGATTGATGGCCGTGATAAAGGAAGCATTACTTGATTATTTGGCCGTGATGGCTATAATTGGAAGGAGTACCGATTGTATTGATGTCGTTGCTTGACAAAAGGAAAGTGATGACGATTGTTTTGCTGACAGCCGAGATTTTAGGGGGCCGGCGGGTATACTCAGATGAAAAACACTCTTTGGTGTCAAAAACGGGGTGGGGGTTAGCGCTGTGGGCTATGGGTCTCCCCCCTCCCGGCCCTTTGGTCGTCCGGGGCAACCGTTTGGACCTGATTTGTGAGTCCTTTATGGGGGATAGAAAGGTAGAGTTATGGGTGAAAAACGGTTTCAATTTGCTCATCCTTTATAGTATATAGATACATTAGCAATGATATGGAAGGTTATAGTAAACAAACCACTGCGAATAACTAGAGCATTGCCGTGTAGGTTATAGTAAACAAACCACTGCGGATAACTAGAGCATTGCCACGGCGAGGCCGTTAACGATTTGTTGGCCAGTGCCTGTGCCTCTGCCGCTCCCACCGTAAAAGGCGTCATCGATCACACTTAATTTGAGTTTGATACGTGGTGTTTATTTTGTTACCTCGTGGATAATTTGATACATGTTTGTGTATCTAAACCTCAGCTACAATGCTCTTCAAATAAGTTATGTATAGTATTTGAATCTGCAAAATGTTATATTCTCAAGAATGAATGCAGTTGTTACATTACTTCTTTTGCAATAACATATGTGATGTTTATTTCCAAACCAAACAATGCTGGAGGTCAGGAGCTGCTGCCTTGGGGGGCTCAAGTGACTTGTCGAAATCAGATAAGCGTTATGGTTTTAAAGTCTAGTAATTAGAAGTTTAACTCAATATTTCATACTAGATTCAATGTTTTTAATTAGATAAATATCTACAAAGTAATTGCTGCAATATTTTGAAAAGAGTAAAGTGCACCCAGGTCCCTTAACTTGTCACGTAGTGTCAACTGGGTCCCCAAACTTCCAAACTGCCTATAGGGTGCGGTCCAAATCACCATTACTTTGGTTAAACTCCCTAAACTTGCTAATCGGTTCATGTGAGATCCAAATCACCATTACTTGGGTTAAAGTACTGTGCAATGCTTCAGGGATTAAATCGCAAAAGTGTTTCTTCTTCCTGGAGCCAATCTCTCCCTCTTCCTCGCGTGCGGCGGCGCGACCCCGATGTGCATCCTCCAGCGATGATGACGAGCACGGGGGCGCATGCTACAATTGGGTGCGGCACCGGAGACAACGAACATGGGGTAGAAGGATATGACGAACTCGAGCGCCACCGCCTGCGCGTCCGACCCTGCCAGCGTCGTCCCGAAGATGAAGTGCTCGGGCACGGCGGCGGCACACACAGCGTATGGCCACCGTGCACCCCAACACCTGCGCCGCAGCGTACGACAGCACCTGCTTCCAGGGGAAACGGCCACAGGTGGCGAAGGCGATGGTGACGGCAGGGTTGAAGTATGCGCCGGAGATGTGGCCGATGGAGTAGACGAGGTCCATCACCACTAGTCGGAGGAGATTCGCCCGCCTGCGTCGATGGGGGCTCAGAGAATCTCGCCCCGGACGCGCTCCAGTGGGGGCCGCCGGCGGCTCAGCCCGCCCGCGCCGGTTGGGCCAGCGGTGGTTCGCCTCGCTCGGCCCACGCGTTGATGGGGGCCCACCAGCGGCCCGTGCCCCCCACGAGTCGACGGGGGAGAGAGGCGCACGCATGGAGAGGAGGGAGGAAGAGGCAGACGGTCTCCAGTAAGAAGAAAACATTTTTGTGATTCAGTCCATGAAAAATTCACAATAAATTTGGGATGCAGTTTAACTCAAGTAATGGTGATTTGGATCTCACGTGAATCGATTAGAAAGTTTAGAGACTGCGCGTAGGTAGTTTGCAAGTTTGGAGACCCAGTTGACACTGGGCAACAGTTTAGGGAGCTAGAATGCACTTTACTCTTTTGAAACTATGATTAAACACCTTCTCTCAATGTAAAGTTTCATCTCTGGTTGTTCTCTAGGCTACATGCAAAACACAAGCTGTCTAGGTAACTGTGTAGAAAGGGTTTCATCACCATAAAAACCATTTCATCTCTCCATCACCAACATAGTGATATGGCAACCTATTTAATGCCCATAGCCAGCGACGTGCATTAGCACAAAGATTCACGCGATGGCGCCACAAACGTTTGTGGCGCCGAGTGAAACAATATGAAGATGGGTGAGGCCGTGAGTGAATAAAATAGAGTTGCATGTGGGTCCAACAATGATCTGGAGCAGGGTGCTATAGCTACACCATTGAGTGACTAGTCGTTTATGTTATCTACAAACTAGTAGGTTGGCACATGCCACATGCACGTGTTATAAAAAGAAAATAAAATAAAAAATTATGATTTTAAAAGTTGAAACAATTACATTCAGTTCAATCTTGAAAGCTCTAGCATCACTTAGATTTCAGGGCGATATTGTCAACAGCGCTTCTGTCAAGCCATCCAAGGGCATGAATCTCTCCAGAAAAATAGCCATGGAGTAATGCCAAATAATATGTTCCAAATAATAATATGTTGTCCTAAGGAATAAGGATATAAAGTACATTTAAAACATTAGACAGAAATGGAAGGCAAAAACCATCTTTTGTCAGAGCATCTTCACAAATATAGCAATTGAGCAATGCTAAATAATATGTTACAAATACTAATCATGCCAAAAAGTTCAACTCAGCCTCTTCACCTCGTTTGGCAACCTTGTGTATATATCTATCTTTTTATGTTTGAGTTCGGTTTCACTAATAGCATCATCTGTGACAGCACATAGCAAAGATCAAAACGTGAAATAAAAGGACGTGCATTATTATGACTGAGAAACGTGACAACACATAGCTCGAAGCAAATCATATAGAATACCACTCACCGTCACCAACAGATGGCTCCTCGTTTTGCCTCTTATTATTAGAAACGTGCACAGCGAGACAATGTGTTTAGCATCTCCCACGGCACCGTGGTAATGTCCTTGCCGGCTTGCGCCTGACAAGGCCCGATAAAGTAGTCTCCATCACGGCTGCTGCCTTGGGCGAAGTACGTGACGGCTGCCGAGGTGGGTTGTCCGGACCGCTGGATACCGGTAAGCATGGCACCTCGAGACGTACGCCGACGTCAATGGTGAGGAGGCTGGAACGTGCCGCCACCAAGGTCCGATACGAGCATGTTCCTCTCCGTCTTGCTGCTACCCAGCTTTGTGTCGAGGTCTCTAGGCGATAGAGGGGGTGGGGGCTCGGCGAGGACCTGGTGTGTATGAGGCCCGCGATGGCGCCAGCGTGTCCTTGGTGGCCTGGTTTGCGCGTAGTTGAAGTAAGCGGGACAGGTGATGATGGCGCCATCAACCTCTCGCCGCTGTGGTAGCACTCGGCGGTGTCCATCTTGGCAAGAACCATGGCGGCTCAACATGACAACACCCTCACGTGCCCTGCTACTTGTTCACCGGCCGGCGCCTCAACGTGAGCTTCATGCATGACCTCCTGCACCTCGGCGTCGACGTAAGATTCAATAACATACATGGATGACAATGCAAAATGCAAAGTGCATACATACATCGGGATCAGGCCGCTGTCAACAACAATGGTGGAAATGGAGTTTCACAACGGATGGTCTTGCACCAAAGTTCTGCCTTGTTATTAGGGGACGAAGGGAAAAGAAATTGGGTGATATATATTGATGCCGGCCATTTATAAAAGGGAAACAATGATATATCGTGACAATTCTAAAAGGAAACATTAATTTCAAAATTATGGCCCTGATTGACTGGGAATATAAAAAGAAACATTCACTACTGTTGGCCGTGATAAAAGGAAAAAATCATTGATTGATGGCCGTGATAAAAGGAAGCATTCCTTGATTATTTGGCCGTGATGGCTATAATTGGAAGGAGTACCGATTGTATTGATGTCGTTGCTTGACAAAAGGAAAGTGATGGCGATTGTTTTGCTGACAGCCGAGATTTTAGGGGGCCGGCGGGTATACTCAGATGAAAAACACTTTGGTGTCAAAAACGGGGTGGGGGTTAGCGCTGTGGGCCATGGGTCTCCCCCCTCCCCTTTGGTCGTCTGGGGCCACCGTTTGGACCTGATTTGTGAGTCCTTTATGAGGGATAGAAAGGTAGAGTTATGGGTGAAAAACGGTTTCAATTTGCCATCCTTTATAGTATATAGATACATTAGCAATGATATGGAAGGTTATAGTAAACAAACCACTGCGAATAACTAGAGCATTGTCGTGTAGGTTATAGTAAACAAACCACTGCGGATAACTAGAGCATTGCCACGGCGAGGCCGTAACGATTTGTTGGCCAGTGCCTGTGCCTCTGCCGCTCCCACCGTAAAAGGCGTCACCGATCACACTTAATTTGAGTTTGATACGTGGTGTTTATTTTGTTACCTCGTGGATAATTTGATACATGTTTGTGTATCTAAACCTCAGCTACAATGCTCTTCAAATAAGTTATGTATAGTATTTGAATCTGCAAAATGTTATATTCTCAAGAATGAATGCAGTTGTTACATTACTTCTTTTGCAATAACATTCGTGATGTTTATTTCCAAACCAAACAATGCTGGAGGTCAGGAGCTGCTGCCTTGTGTGTCGAAATCAGATAAGCGTTATGGTTTAAAGTCTAGTAATTAGAAGTTTAACTCAATATTTCATACTAGATTCAATGTTTTTAATTAGATAAATATCTACAAAGTAATTGCTGCAATATTTTGAAAGAGTAAAGTGCACCCAGGTCCCTTAACTTGTCACGTAGTGTCAACTGGGTCCCCAAAGTTCCAAACTGCCTATAGGGTGCGGTCCAAATCACCATTACTTTGGTTAAACTCCCTAAACTTGCTAATCGGTTCATGTGAGGTCCAAATCACCATTACTTGGGTTAAAGTACTGTGCAATGCTTCAGGGATTAAATCGCAAAAGTGTTTCTTCTTCCTGGAGCAATTCTCTCCCTCTTGCCTCGTGCATCCTCCAGCGATGATGGCGAGCACGGGGGCGCAGGCTACAATAGGGTGTGGCGCCGGAGACAACGAACATGGGGTAGAAGGATATGACGAACTCGAGCGCCACCGCCTGCGCGTCCGACCCTGCCAGCGTCGTCCCGAAGATGAAGTGCTCGGGCGCGGCGACGGCACACGCAGCGTATGGCCACCGTGCACCCCAACACCTGCGCCGCAGCGTACGACAGCACCTGCTTCCAAGGGAAACGACCGCAGGTGGCGAAGGCGATGGTGACGGCAGGGTTGAAGTGCACGCCGGAGATGTGGCCGATGGAGTAGACGAGGTCCATCACCACCAGTCGGAGGAGATTCGCCCGTGCGTCGATGGGGGCTGGGAGAATCTCGCCCGGACGCGCTCCAGTGGGGGCCGGCGGCGGCTCAGCCTGCCCGCGCTGGTCGGGCCAGCGGTGGTTCGCCTCGCTCGGCCCACGCGTTGATGGGGGCCCACGAGCGGCCGTGCCCCCCACGCGTCGACAGGGGAGAGAGGCGCACTCATGGAGAGGAGGGAGCTGGAAGAGGCAGACGGTCTCCAGTAAGAAGAAAACATTTTTGCGATTCAGTCCGTGAAAAATTCACAATAAATTTAGGATGCAGTTTAACTCAAGTAATGGTGATTTGGATCTCACGTGAATCGATTAGAAAGTTTATAGACCGCGGGTAGGTAGTTTGCAAGTTTGGAGACCCAGTTGACACTGGGCAACAAGTTTAGGGAGCTAGAGTGCACTTTACTCTTTTGAAAATACTAGTATCGTGCCGTGCGTTGCTACGGGACATCAAAACTCTGAAATAAAAGCATACTGATCAAAATAAGATAATAATTTGATCGAAGTGACTTATTATTAATCCAGAAAAGCAAAGATCATAACCTAAAAAAGAAGCGTCTCAGTCTCATCAACTCTATTTTTTGTTCCGTAATGCAGCAAAAATAATGTTTATTGGATTTGTACATAGTGGGTTTATACCCATGAAATTACACTATCAGGTTACATTTGTGCATCTTTCAACCATTTGAATGAAAGTGACTATTTCACAGCCTATCTGTTATGTGGCAATTGACATCGAGTTGTGCTTGTATAAAATAATTTTTGTTCCGTAATGCAGCAAAAATAATGTTTCTTGGATTTGTACATACTGTGGGTTTATACCCATGAAATTACACTATCAGGTTACATTGGTGCATCTGTCAACCATTTGAATGAAAGTGACTATTTTTCGCAGCCTATCTGTTATGTTGCAGTTGACATCGAGTTGTGCTTGTATAAAATAATTCTCGTTAACAGCAATCTTATATAAAATATTTGGAACGATATTCAATCTGCGAGCCGTTTGATTGCCTCTTCTACAACCCAACTTAGACAGAGTACAACGGTAGATCTTAACTGAAATTGATGCAAAAGAAATGCTCGCATTAAATCCATGTTGCATTTTACACTTTTAAGCATTTCATAAAACTTATTGTCCA
>WEIB01001072.1:0-21530 GCA_015476505.1 Urochloa ruziziensis | reverse complement strand
AACATAGCAGGTGACCAAAATGCCTCTAACGTCAAGCAAAGTATGTACGCTAGCTAGCCTCCATGTATTTTTAACGTCCAACTTGTATTTTACCGATAAAATCAATTTTGTGTTTTATAACTTCCATACTATTTTACTTTACCTCCACTTGTTGGACAGTTTTTAATGTCACCTCCATGAGTTGACATCTTTTATATTATTATAAAATAACAGGAAAACACTAAATCCTAAAACACTAACCCTAAAACTTTGAACCCTAAACCATAAATTTTAAACCCTAACACCCTAAATCCTAAAACACTAAACCCAAAATCATAAAAATCCTATCCTAAAAATATCAAATCCTAAACCCTAATGATGAACCATTGCACAATATGATGTTGAGGCTAAACCCCTAAACTCTAAACTCTAAAAAAGCCTAAATCCTAAATTCTAAAAAACTCAAAACTCTAAATCCTAAAAGATTCAAAATCTTAAACCCTATAACCTAAACCCTATTGATAAACCATTGCACAATATGATGTTGAGGCTAAACCCCTAAACTCTAAACTCTAAAAAAGCCTAAATCCTAAATTCTAAAAAACTCAAAACTCTAAATCCTAAAAGATTCAAAATCTTAAACCCTATAACCTAGACCCTATTGATAAACCATTGCACAAAATAATGATGTGCCTTTATTTAAAACCTGAGAGGCTAGCGTGGCACACATGATAGCAGGGGCACTTTATTTGATGACTTTCTGTATTGTAGAAGGGTTTTGGATGCACATGTAAGAAAAGTCCTCGCTGGCAGAAAGAGAAAGGAAGAGAGAGAAGGAAGCGAGCGCGCAGGGAGTCGCCCGCTCAAGCCGGCGCCTGGGCTGTTTTGGGCTGATCTGTGCATGCATTGGCTGTTGTCCCTGCCAAAAGATGATCCGTGCATTTATTGGTGTGGACCCCATCCCTCACCGCACGACAGCTCTGATGACATGGCGCGCGATACGCCCGCACGCGAGCGACATCATAAGTCTTGCTCTGACGTCGTGACCAACGTGAATGAACGATGAAAATTGTACGGGTGTTTAGTTCTCCTATTCATAACCAACTATCAATTTGGAGGTTTTGTAAAGTTTTTTTTTAAAAAAAAACCAAAATCCCTTAAATGATTCTCTCGAATCGTGTATGATTTCTCACCAAGGCATTCTTGTTTTTAGTTTTCTTTCACAACCTACTCCTAATAAGCTTTATGTGGAGCTGTAGACAGAGAAATGAAGGCATACCTATGACATCCTGGCCTAGGGCTTAATAGGATTGATAGAATACTCATACCAACAAGTTGCAACTTTTTTTGGAAGCTCATCTCGAAAGGATTCCAAGGTTAAGCACGTTTGACCTGGAGCCATTTCAGGATGGGTGACCGACCCGGAAGTTATTTCCGGGTGCTCATGAGTTAGGTTAAAATGCACAGAAAAGACGTGTTTTAGTCTATCACGGACGTCTTGAGATTCTAAAGAACTGAAAGGTGTAAGCGGGCCCGTCCTCGGGGTGGGCGGGACGTTACAATACCTTTCCCTCATATGTTGCTGAGTCGAAAACCGGATCATTTGGTGAAGCAAGTCATAAGCCTTGATCAAGAATGTGCAAGTGTGTGGATGGTGGATGGTATATGTTAAGACTATTTTTTGAGATGATTCTTCTCTCTCCTTTGCTTTATTTCTTTTTGGAGCTTGGGCTACCCTTTCGCTCTTTTTTTACATGCTTTTTGAGCATGTGACATACCTTCTATGGGCATGCATCTTTTATTTCTCTCTCTTTTACCGTGTATCCCAATAGTCTTCTTGCAAAGGTAAATTTGGAGAGAGATATGATATGTAATAACATGGATCTTTATTGGGCAGATGGAAGTAGCACCACTGTTGCAAATTATAGATTAAATAGACATCATTAGATTTGTCTCGTAATTTTCACTCCACCTATGTAACTAGTTATTTTTTATGTCTATATTTAATACTCTATGCATATAAGATTTTCTTTGATATGATGGGTGAAAATTTTATTGGGAGGACAAAACACCTGTGTTTAGTTCGGTGAAATTTTTTTGCGAAGAGAATCTTACCATTTAGAATAAAACTAATTACAAATCTTGCCTGGAAATGGCAAGACCAATCTAATGAGGATAATTAATCTATACTTAGCAGATAGTTTCTGTAAACTACTACAAATAGGGATATAGTAACACCATCATGTATTAATATAGGTCAATAGATGTGTTATAAGGTTTGTTAGTAACACATCTTATTAGTGTTCCTATTTCAATGTTACTACAACTAATCTATCGAAACACATTATATGTGTTCCTTTACCGTAAGAAAAGTGTTTGGGACACCCAGCCCAGTTGTTTTGGCCTAGTAGTGGCCCCTGTGCGCAGTGTGCGCGTGTTTAGTACCACATTCCTAGTTGAGCAAGGGTGGAGCCAACTTATAAGCCTTTGTCCCCGGCCATAGCAACCTCGGGTTAACCCTTTTACACGAAGCGATGACGAAAGTGTAAGCAGGGTGCTATGTGTACGTGTGCCCGCTCCTCGGAAGTGCTGGGCGGTGCGGCTTTGGAGGACGTGGTGTTATAGTGTAGCTATCATGTAACACATTTACTTATCTAGTGGAACATTTGTCAAGTATTACAATAGTCCTCTTATGTAACACATTTTTCTATCTCTAGTAACACAATCACATTTGGAAGAGAATATTGCTTGGGACAAAGGAACATATGTTTCACCTATTGTAACACATTCAAAATTTTAAATAAAATATTTATTATATGCTTGATATCGCACATAATGTTGACATGAAATTTATTGAGTAAAAATGCCACATTGCACAACCACAAAAACAACAATATTAACATATGGTAGGAATCTGCAAGGATCACGGGAAGGAAACAATTATAGTACTTCATTCATGTAACAGTGTATACACATAACAATATCATTCTGAGATTAAATGTACATAGTGGTGAAGAGTACAATATCGTTTTGAGGTACAGTGTGTTGTGAAACACATATTAGTGATCAATTATTTATTTAATTAGTTAATTAGTGGATAACTACAAGTGGAGGAACTGCCACCTCAAAGGGTGCCCTTTCGTGAAAAGACACCACGAAGGGGTCACTTCCTGTCTGTTGGCAGAGTATAAATGTATACAGACCTCCATCCTTCAATCAAAGAATCATTTCATTCCCTCTATTTCATTGCCTTGCACTATTCATTTCTTAACACGTTATCATGCACTTTGCTCTCTACTGGGCACAAGAAGAAGAGACAAGGTTGTGATGTTGCCTCACGTTACACAAGTAGGATGATCCTAATCACTTACATTTCTTACAATTGAGAATGGTTTCCTCGTTTTTTTTTCATGATCAACATTGGAGCACTGGGATGCATGCTTGCCCCCGACACCCAAGCCGCGACGAACCTTGCCCCGGACGCCCTGGCCTGCCTGCTTGCCTGCACACATGAGAGAAAAGGTTCCGGCATGCAGGGAGAAAAGAAGGCCAAGAGAGTCAGTTTGCTCTCCAAATATAAGACAAAGTATAAAAATAAGAGGAAATACATCTAATGGTATGAAAATCAAGCAGTCAACATTTCGAAGCTTGTTTTTGCGAAGTCAATATTAAGAATGGCAAAACTGCAAAGCGGGATATTTGAAGTCTCAAATTTACAATTCTCTCGAAAAAAAGCTACCTGGCCTGGTTGTAGTGGCTGACATAGAGCAAAGCAAAATTACCGCACTGGTGTTTGGTCAACCGATGGCTCCCAAATAAGAACCAATCCTGGACAAAAATGGATCCGAATCCAATCAAAGTTATCCAGAGGACAGAGCGCTTCCGTTTTTCACAGTTATTGGGCTGCACCGTGCTAGCTTTGGGCCGAGCAAACTGAATGTGTCCATGGCTCAGAGGCCCGACTAGTATTATTGGGCTGTCGGCCTGCGAGGTTTTATGGGCCCCTGCGAAAACACAGCCGGCATAGTTACTACATGCTCTGCTGGTGCTGGAAAAGTCGCCCCCAGTGAGAGAAGAACGGGATTTGCCTACCGCTGGGGAAGCGTCGTGTTCCCTCAATTTCAAAATTGAAATCATTTTAGCATTTTTATGTTTATATACATTATTAAGCTTCTACATATATGTTATATTTAGATACAGAGTAATATCTACAAATCAAAAAAGCCAAAATGACCTATATTTTATTTTAGAATGGAGAGAGTATATTTTACTAGCATAAATGACCGTCGTTGCATTTAGCTCCTCACCTCCCGTCATGTGCATGCCAAAAAGCAGCAAAACCCACAATGTTTTATCATTTATCATGCATTACCCTACCACTACCAGCTGGGGACGCACAGAAGGGAGTGCAGAACCGTTGAGAGATGCGGCATCGCTGGTGGGAGGCGGCGCGTGCAGCATAGCTGGCGCCACTGCTCCAGCGATTGGCGAGAGGCGCGCGAAAAAAGAACGATATATGTCAGCTTTTGATGAGCCCTCGTTTAATTAAACTATGGTTGGGACTTGGGAGCTTGTGCCATCTTGTTCGTTCTGAGCTAGGAGGTTCGAGTAGTTTAATTTTATTACAGTTGTAGCGCCAACTGTTGTTGTGGATCAGCTGTGTAACAGCTGCCAGTTCATTCTCTAGCCGACGGGGGTACAGTGACAGTTCAATTGTTAATCCAAAGTATCATGGTCTCCATGTTTGATGCATTCGTCGAGACGCGCTGGCTTTGCCGCGAACGAATGATTTTAGTTAACTTTACTCGAGCACTGCGCACACAGCTCACTCGGTATTTAGGAATAGGATTGTGTCATTATGTACAAGCGTGATCGTGTACGTTTCTTCATAAAATGCATGGTTAAGAAACGGGAGATAGCTGGCCGGCGAGCCCCCAAATTGTTATATATGTTGTTCCCCATGAGACGTGTATACCAAGCTTGTGCAGATTCAAGGAATCATCTTTTTTATACCTTCCTTTAAATAACGTGTTCACGCATACTGCTGCAAATGCATCTGGCATGTGCACACTAGAAAAGTGATTGCTGTCAAGTGTACCGCAAGGACTAAAGGCTTAGAGCATGAGCATTACGCAAATACCATGCATGAGTATGTTATATCACTACTGCAGATACCATTATTCTCATCGGTCCATACGAAGCGGGTCAAAATAGTCCGCTTAGGTTAAGTCATTGTAAGCGGTGTGAACGGTGTCGCTTATAATAAGGCCCTCATACGAAGCGGTGCAGAATAAAACCAGTTAGAATGATTGTTCATCCTAAATGGTGCATTATATGCCGGCTAGAATATTCTTTTTCCGAAGCGGTTTATATTTGACCCGATTGGTTTGGGAATTTAAAACACATCTTGGTTGTTGAAGCGGACGTGCGCAATGTGTGTGAAACCGAGGATCTTTTTCATCTTGCGATACAAGTTGAGCGCAACGATCGATCCGTTTTCTTCGCAATCTCTCTCTTCTCCTTTGACTATAAATAAAGCGCCATGGAAGTCTTCCTCACACCGTACCTTTCAGCCACGACGCAAATAATAGATCTTGTAGGCAGACAACTCCTGCTTTTTGCCTCCAAGCCACACTTCCTTTTTGATCGCTAAGAGAATTCTCGCGATTGGGTAGAGTTTCCTTCCCCTTCTTCAGTCTCCTCTTGTGAAGCCAGGAGGTACAATCGTTAGGAGAATCCTCGTGATGACCTTCACCGCGCTCTCCCAGGAGGAAACCGATCAAGGTGAGGTTAATAGGATGCCTTTTACCCGTCGGCTAAGATGGAGGAGTTCAAGCGCATCGCACCAAGTACCTTCTCTGCGCATCGATGGAAGCTCCATCAAATTTGCGCTTCCTCTTCTACCTTCTCTGCATATTGCCCTCCCCCTTAGGAGATTTATTAGATCCAGCAACGATGAACAAAATCATCGTCCGATCAGCAACGATGAATAAAATCATCAGCCTTTGTACTTTTTCTTTTAGAAATTTGTAACAATCCTTATGTAATCAGACATCTTTGATCAATAAAGACTTATATATATATATATATATATCATGTTTTATATATTTTTTAAAAAGATTTATGGACTCATTTGAAGCGGCATGCTATCAGCCACTGGTGGCGCTCTCAATTGACATACGTTTAGTGCTATTCAAGTGATGAATTTGAGCTTATTCATATACTAACCCGCCACTTAGCATTGAAATAGCCTTGTTTCCAGTTGTGTCTTGTATTTTAGAACATATTGTGTTTTTGTAGGATACTCGACATGTTTGGAGCGATTTGCTATTGGAGTTAAAGCATACACGGATTTCGACCGAGGAAAAGGACTAACATACAGAAGATGAAGGCAAGATGGGCCGAAAACAGGCTTGGCCGCGCGGCCCAGACCCCCTCTGGCCACGCGGCAGGGCCCTTTCTAGGGCCCAATCGAGCCCCCATTTCGTCGGGACGAAACATTCTGCAACCCTATCCTACCTCTTTGTCGCCATTCGTCAGAGACGACTACAGATACATCAGGGGTGCCGGAGAAGATGCAGAGGACGAAAGATCGATTAGAGAAGCAATCTACAAGCCACCCACAAGAGAGAAGCAACGTCGGAAACCCTAGTGGCCACGCCGATAATGCTACACCTTGGTGGACAGCAAGGAGATCGTCTCTACGCCAAGGAATTCACCACCATGATCAGCGTAAACATGTTCATCCATATGGGGGTAATCCTTTGTTTGTCCATGGGGTTGTATGGTCATCTTGAGTTGTAACAACTGAATCCGCTTTTGATATCAATCTATCATGTTCTTTTGGTGATGTTCTTTATCTTCTTTGCCCGACGGGATTTATGTTTAGTTTGCATCATGTGTTATGCTTACCTACATCATATCACCATGAGTGTGTTCCTCATAGTTGAGCAGCCATGTATCCCTGTTTGCTGACAGCTTGTGGGAGGGAAAAGTGTTGACCATGGTTCGCATCCGTTATCTTAATAGATTAGATTGGTTTGTCACATCCTGGTGTTGCATCTACAAGTGATCCTAGACGCTATGGGCTGATATCCTTCATATCTTGTGCACAACAATTTATCGTTCTCATTAACTTAGATTAGATTGATTTCTAATTAAGAGTAGATTAGAACTTATACATCTCTAAGTCTTTAGTCAACTCGATTAGTGCTTAGTTAAGCGTTATATTTCCTTGTTCCGTGGATTGATAAGTTTGAGGGAGTACTCTAGAGGGAAATAGCTACAACTGATCCGTGCGCTTGCAGTGGATCTTGGCATCCATTTGTGCTGCTTAGAACAATCACACAAGACACGTGTCCTCCAACCGCGTCATCTTGCACGAGAAGTTGATATTGCGGCTATGTCCTATTTATTAGTACTCTTCTTCCATCGTTCATCCTCTGTATCTTATCTTCTTCTTTTTTATCCATTTTATTTGCAAGGAAACCAAGAGGGTGGGCATGGAAGCAGTGGAGGCGCCGATGGCAATGGAGGGCGGATTTGGAGCCGCTGTGAGCTTGTCCCCCAACGGGTGATCGAACAGCTTTGGGTGATCCTTGGAGATCATAATCACGTCGTCATTGCCTATGTTTTGCCTCGACTGGGACGACGTCGTCACCAATGACAACGTCACAATCCATTCATCACCATCAACTTCATCATCAAGCATGTACTCGGCCATTACTGCTCCAAGATAGCAATGGAGGACGACTTTTTCGACCACACCTTCTTCGTATGCCATCCTAAAGCAGGAGACGTGCAGAGGTTCCATGGCCATAGCTGGAAATGGAGGGGGAAGATGGTGTGGTTCTCCCACATCTTGGCGCTCCGGGTCAAAAAGGAGTGGCTTGGGGCCGAACAGCCGCCTCAACTGCTACCGCCTCGCCCTCTCCCCAGGCTAGATTTGTAGAGTTTTGTGCTGTGAACAACAAACTGCTTAATTATTCATATGTTTATCTATAGTGTTGTTTGCTAGGAATAAACTATTTTTGAATTATTCACATGTTTATCTGGACTTATGCTTCGTATTTTTTTTAGAAAAATTGTGGACTCATTCTAAGCGGTCCAACACATGCCTCTTAGAAACGTATACAATTCTAAGCGATCTAGCCTGGACCGCTTAGAGTGATTTTCAAGTCTATATATATTCGGTGGCCGATCGCTATCACTAACCCTATCCACTCCTCTGCCCCAGCTGTCGCTGCCCACCACATACATCTAGATCTAGATCTCCTCCCATGTCCTCATCCACCTCCCCCTCCACTCTCCTACACTATGGTGACACCTCGTCCATTTGAGGTCCTGCGCCACACCAGTCCATATGACATCGCTGCCATCCTCACGCACAGGTCTTATCAGGCAGCAACGTTGGCCTTTTTCCGCTCCTTGCCCCACACCTTGGCCGTGACCAAGGCGAGGAATGCCACCGTGCGCTCGTTGACTAGGGCTGTGTACTGGGCAGTCTTGGCTATGACTGATCATGTGCTAGCCGACAGTCGGAAGGAGCTGCTGGCAAGATCCATTGCTAGGGCCGTCAACACCGGGCGGGCAGAGGTGAGGGCATAGGCCCTCCAGATGTGGTCCAGATTCTTCACCATGGTGGCTGCCTACAGACGACATGTCAAAACGCTTACGCTCTCTAATATGTGGCGGGATATGATGCGCCTCCATCGTTGTGACCGCTTCCGGGCAAGATGGAGATTCTGTAGGTGCGACAGCGGCAATGTTAGCGCCACCACCCATCAGCTTCGATGAATTAAGCGTTGGATCGTTATGAATAAATTGCTATTTTGACTACTAGGCTTCATCGTTCTACCATTGCCATGTGTTTAGCTAAATTCAGTTCAGTTGTGATGTTTAACCTAGTTATGTGATGAACTTGTACATACTATATTGCCATGTTGTGATGTTTAAATATGTTATTCAGTACTTGTGATGTTCAGCCCAGCTATATGTGATGTTTATGGTATTCATTCAGCTCTTGCCAAATAACAATTTGAATATGATGTTATTGTTATGAACGTCTAGCACGTACATGTGCACATTCCATTGTATGTGCCGATGATGTTTGTGCAATTCGTTTATAACAATGGTGTATTACTCTCATGGATCCGATGGTGATACGGCATAATTAACAACTGGTTCATTTAAAGAAACTAAATGAAAGCCGGACAACGGTGTTGTCCTATAATAATCCGGCCCTGCCCTGGCAATGGGAAGCGTAACCCGTGAGACTTCTGTTTGGGCCACACACGGTCCTCAGGCCGACCTGGGCCATCTCTTGACCAATGCTTTGACACACGGAACCGGCAAGGAGATTTTTTATTTTTCCACAAATTGTACAGCACCCATGGTGTGAACCCTGGGTGGGGGCTCCCCAAGCCGGTGGCCTTTGCCACTGCACTGTGAACCTCTTTTTTCTGATATCACTATAACGAAAAAAGTTAATATATGTTCTTAATCAAATTCTAGCTACACGATAGCATATTTATTGGGCTAAGCGAGAACACAGCCACCAAGGAATGTGTTTTGGATTACTTTGGTTGATATCACTAGAGCGTGGTTTGAACTTTGAAACTTGGCCGAGCAAACGGACTGTGTCGACGGCTGATAAATAATGCTTCCATCCCAAATTATGGATCGAGGTCCTATATATAGAAGTGCATAAAAAAACTATGAATCTAGAAATGACAAAATGACCTGTAATTTGAAATGGAGGGAGTATGTCTAAAACGACCTGTAATTTGAAACGGATCGAGCCATGCCCACACTGCCAACCGCTGCTGCTCCATGGCCGCGCCGCCGGCCGCCGCAGCTCCATCTTGCACCACACCCTTGCCCTGCCGCCCCCTCCTCACTGCCGTCGTGAGTGAGGGGCGAGCGGATGGGGAAGGGGAGGAGCTGCGAGATCTAGAAGGAGAGGTGGGCGGATGTAGAGGCATGGCCGGCCGCCGGGGAGAGTGGAAGGCAGAAGGGAGAGAGGCTGGCAACCGGGGCAAGACATGTTCCCTCTCTCGAGCACGTTTTCCATTGCAAAAAAGTTTTTGCAAACTTTGTAAAATTTGAGGGAACTAACCCCTAGAGAGAGGAGGTGGACGGAGGAGAGACTGAGCAAGGCGGCGGATGTCGCTCGTCGCTCTAAATCCCATTGCATTAATTTTTCGGGTCCAAATTCACTTTCAAATAATTAATGCGGCGATTCAGATAATTTTACAAATTAACTAAAAGGGACCTTCCGCCGTGCTCGAGATGATCTATAAATTGCAGTGTGCGCAGGACGGATTTGCGCACTAACCAGACATCCCTTGCAAAGCTCTTAGCTGCCTTCGACCACACCACACCACACCGCAAAACAACCGAGGAAGCACGAACCAAGGCTTGAGTGGCAATGGCGGACCTTGTGCTTGGCTTGGCCAAGTCTGCAGTGGAGGGGACGCTGACTGCTGCCAAGTCAGCGATTGAGGAGGAGGAGAAGCTGAAGAAGGGTATGCAGCGAGACCTGATGCTTATCTCGGATGAGTTCGAGATGATGCATTCGTTCCTCAACGTTGCCAAGGATCGTGTCACTGACAAAATGGTAAGGACCTTGGTCAGGCAGGTCCGCAACATGGCCTTAGATGTGGAGGACTGCATCGAGTCTGTTGTCCTCACGGAAATTAAGTCCAACTGGTGGCGACGTTTACTCCGATTCTGCATGCTAGCAAATACGCCTGCTTCTGCCCTGGACGATGCAGTCGCCGCGGCAGAGCTGCTGAAGTCTAGGGTCGAAGCCATGGGTCAGAGGAACGGGCGCTACTGGCACATCCGCGAACCTGGCTCCAAGCTCACTGAGAAAAAGCACCCGCAGGCCGTAGCAGATGCAGCAGCAGTGGGCATCCTTATTGAGGCGCGGGAGGCCAAGACGAAGCAAGGGACACCAAAAGATCTCATTGGGTTGATTAACAAGATAGATCGTACCCTTCCACTTCAGGTGATCTCACTGTGGGGAGCAGTAGGCGATCTTGGGGTGGCATCAATTATCAAGAAGACCTGTGATGACCCAGAAGTTTGCAAAAAATTCAGGTGTCGTGCTTGGGTGAAGCTGATCCATCCCTTCAATCCCCAAGAGCTGATACGGAGTTTGCTTGCTCAATTCTACACAAACAATCGTCCTCAGCAAGGAAGCTCCATAGATTTCCTTGAACCGACGGATGTGATGATAGCTACTGAAGGCATAGTCATTGAGGAGTTTATGAAACAAGTAAGTGCTCACAGATACCTAGTCTTCCTGGAAGATGTGTCCAGCACGGTTGACTGGGAGGCTGTCAGGGCATACCTACCCGACAAGAAGAATGGTAGCTGCATCGTCGTGCACACTCAACAAATCGAAGTCGCAAGCTTGTGCGTCGGAGAATCACACCGAGTATTGGAGCTGGAGAAGTTCTCAGCTGACCATTCTGTTTGTGTCTTCTTCAATGAGGTATGCTCGGAACATCAACTCTCGCTCTTTGATGTCATTTTCAATATCAACATGATTACAAACCTACAATACACTTATTTTACAACTATATATTTTTCATCATGATCTTCAAATCTATAATACACTTATTTGACAATCATATATTTTGCATAATGCCGAGAAGAAGAGAAGCCCAAGAAGTCTCATCGAGTTGATCAGCATGAAAAGCCATGCCATTATTCCACTTCAAGTGATCTCAGTCTTTGCACCAGTAGGCAATCTTGGGTTGGAATCCATTATGAAGAAGACTTGTGATGAAGACCCAGAGTTCTGCAAAATATTCAGGTGTCGTGCTTGGGTAAAGCTGATGCATCCCTTCAATCCCCATGATTTCATCAGAAGCTTGCTGGCACAAATGTACACAAACTATTGTTCACAACATGGAAGTGCTGAAGATTTCCTGAAACTGAACGGTATGATGATCCGTTCGGAAAGCGTACTCAGAGAGTTTGTGGAGGAAGTGATGAGCAATCAGAGATACTTAGTGTTCCTCGAAGATCTGTCCAGCATGGAAGACTGGAAGGCCGTCAGGGAGTACCTGCCTGACAAGAAGAACGGTAGCTGTATCATTGTGCACACCCAGCAGCCTGAATTAGCAGGCTTGTGTGTCGGACAATCACACCGAGTATTAGAGCTGGAGCAGTTCTCAGCTGACCATTGTGTTCGTGTCTCTTTCGATGAGGTATGATCTGGATATCATCTATCAATTTCAGTAAAAGCTTTACTCAATCTTTCTTTTTTGGTCATGAATGCCAACATAATCTACAACACACTTCTTTTGCGAGAAGTACGATTGCTCACATCTGACCTTTTATGTTTTTGCAAAACAACACACATACGTAGATGCTTACAAATAGCAATTAGATCTGTATTTTTCCCATAAATTTTGAACACTTTTGCCATTTGGAAAAGTAGTCTCTATAACTTCCTAATGCTCGTCTAAATTACCCAATCATGTAATTGTAAAAGTAAATCCTAAATTACACACCTATCTATTATTACAAAACATCAGGTAACCCCTAATATGTATATACATGTCTGCCACATAATGTGGAGCCGGATCTTTTGTTTTAATAATTGAACCAAGGACCATCTCGTTTTATTATTAAATTGAAGTGGCATTTCGATCCATCAAACAGACTCAATGTTTTTCCTATTTGCATAACAGTGTCAGCACGAGGTGAGAGAAAACAAAGCAGAAGATAGTCAAATGCCCAATATATGTTCACTTCGTGGGTCTTGTAACCATAGTCACTCTGGACAATGTAGCAATAGTATTTTTAGATTATTCCCATTTAAGATCCTTATCAGACTGATCTGCATCCTTATTGGCCTTTGAATTATTTATTTAATTAGATAGGCCCATGACTATTTAAATTAAACGTTCATAAATGGGCATATTCCTATTAGGTCCTCCAAATTGGAATGTAGAAAATATATCTATTTAGATTTCAAGCATGGGACCCGAACTTTTGTTTTTTATTAATAATTCAAGCATGGTCCATCTCCTTTTGTTATTAAATTGAAGTGGTGTTTCGATCCATTAAGCACACTCAATGTTTTTCCTACTTGCATAACAGGGTCAGAACGAGGAGAGTGAAAACAAAACAGAAGATGCAATGGAATGGATAGAAGAAAATCAACTTGTGGGCCGCAAAGTAGATATATCGAATCTTTGTGTAAACCGCCGTGGGGTGAATGCCGTATTTGGGATTGCTGGTGTTGGTAAATCATATATCGTCGAACACGTGTACTATAAGAAAGTGATCGAACACAACCCTTTTAAGAAATTTGGTTGGGTGGATGTGTCCCATCCGTTCAATATAAGGGATTTCTCATGGAGTTTACTCTTGGATTTGCACTCAGGATCTCTCCAACATGGTAACATGCTGAGAATCAGAGACCCAATTCAAGAGTGTCGTGAGCTTCTAAGAAAGCATGTTTGTCTCATTGTTATTGATGATCTGCAGTCCACAGAAGAGTGGGACCTGATAAAAGATGCCTTGAACCTTGAACATGATTATCGAAGCCGTATCATTGTCATTACAAATAAAGAAAGTGTTGCAGCATACTGTTCATCAAATTTATGGAACGTCGAAGGCCTAGAAATTGATGAGGCACTTGATCTCTTCAAAACAACGGTAAGTTTTCATAATCGACCATATGCAAATATTCATATCAATTGTAATATATATACAGTGAAATGTCCTTAGAAGAGTGGGTCCTCACACAACGTTGCTCAGGTAGCAGCTTGTTGCAGAAAGCAGTTTCTGTGTTACTACTCTATCAACCTATGTGCTATTAATTTTAAGAGATACAACTATTATAATTTTATAAAAAAATTAGGACCCATGCATTACTGTTCAGTAAAATTGTTTATCTTGCTTTCACTCATTTGTTAAATATTATAACAGAATACTCATATAGATACATACTTATTTTTATCAAATTGTAATATAATTTACTTAGTAATTACTTTAGATGACTATATATACACTTTTCAACTGTATTCACAGATTTTTTTTTACTCCTTATAATCCAACTCCCATTCATGTTGGGCATGCATTTAACTAAATCCTTTGTTTGGGTACGTGTTTAACATGGTAGTTTTTTTTAATAAGGATTTAACACGGTTGTTGGTATTCTCATGCATGTATACCTTATTATTGTTTACAGTAATAATGATAAAAAGATTTGTTTTAGAATCATTTAATGTTCAGCTTTGGGAAATTTTTTACTATAATCTATGTAGATAATATAATCTGGTCTAATTTAAAGACTATTTTAGTTTATTTTTAGTATTGGTAGATAGGATAATTCAATTACAAATGTAGGGGTTGTTCACTTTAGTGTATTTTTTTATAAGATCACATGTGGGGTAGTGTAGATTAAGATTAGTGGGTTATCTTATGTTGTTTCTCATAATGGTAGATGCCGTCAATTTAGATTAGATGTAAAGGATTATTTAACTATTTATAGTAGCATGGAAGATAGGTTTCAGAAAATGTAATAATAATAATAGCCAATTATCAATGATGGTTGGAATCTACTAAATTGTTCTTTATTGCACTGTTTTTCTAATTTTCCTAGAGTTTGAAGGATTTTATTCCGTTTTTAGCGCATTTGTGTGAATTAACGTTCTGCTAGTAACAGTGAGATTCTCAAACTAGTTATGAAAGAGAAGAAATTTATTTAAGCAATTAGTGGATTGGCAAGACAATCCGTGTGAATGAAACAAGTTGGTTGCAGTTTGGGAAAAGCGTGGTATCCGTCGACCTAATGTGATGCGATTATGGGGATGGAGCTTGTCCAGGCCACCAGCGCCACGGCAAACACCACCTTGTGCCTATCTTGTGTGCAGCATCTCTTGCAATATCCTTGTTTATTGATACAAGCATGTACCTTGTGCCATGACACCGCGTTAGAAGTGGCCATGACTCGCGGATTGTGAAGTTACACACAATGATAAATATGTGTATTTTTACTGAACTTTGATCACTAGTACAAAAATAAACTTTCCATTGCCATATAGATATATACTAGCCATCTCCGGAGGCCTTTATTACTAGTTGGTGTTACCACCCGGTACTAAAAAAATTCTCCACGAGTTACTTAAATTGAAAACATCTTTTACCTAGTTTTTTTTTTTTGTAGAATATCATTTCTTACCTAGTTGCATGTGCCCTGTAGGTGAGATATAAGACGGGTACGTGCATGGAGTTCTCCAGTAGTGGATTTTCATAGATGTAATGGCGGAATTGTATAGACACATATCAATATAAAATTTGGAACCCTCTCAAAATAAAAAAATTAAGCACATTATTATAGGGATATGTAATGTGTTTTTGTGTATATATCATTTTTAACCCTCATTACTGTTATAGCCTGGCCGCACAGTTCTTTTATTTGCTCTGATTAAGTGGCGCGTCTCTAAATTATGTCGAAATTGTATTGAAACATCTATAAAATTGTTGTTCACACATCTATATTAATTTGGTGACAGGCATCTAATTATAAGCCACAACCTCAGAGTTTCTGGCCCCGTAACCCGAGCCCTGCTGACATTGAGAGAGCAGAACTTGTCCTACACAAGTGTGGCGGACTTCCCGAAGTGATCGTTGCTGTAGCTGAATTTGCAGCAGCATGGAATCTATGGAGAGTAAACTGGGATTATTTTATGCAGGTGTTGGAGAACCACCCAGCATTTGTTAGTTTAAGGGACCTATTTTCCTGGGTACATTCCTACTTCCATTCATGTCCAGATTCACTCAAGCCATGTATCTTCTATCTGTCAATCTTCCCTGCGAACCATAAAATTCGGCGGAGGCGTTTGGTGCAGCGGTGGATCGCGGAGGGCTACTCCATGGATACCAAAGAAAAAACTGCTGAGGAGAAAGGGGAGGAGTCCTTTCTTGACCTGTGCAAGCTAAACATGATCCAGGTGCCAGGGTCGACAAGTCAATCCTACCTGACAAGGATGCCCTCATGCCAAGTCAACGGTTTCTTCCGTGAATACATCGTCTCACGCTCAATGGAAGAGAACCTTGTATTTGCACTAGAGGGTCATTGCAGTGTGAACTCACAACGTACTGGGCGGCACCTTACCATAGGTAGCACCTGGGACGGAGACAAGAGTGTGTATCAGAGCATTGAATTTTCTCGGCTGCGGTCACTGACGGTATTTGGCCAGTGGGAGTCGTTCTTCATCTCTGAGAAGATGAGGATGGTCCGAGTGCTGGATCTGGAGGACGCATCATCAGTAACAGATAGTGACCTCGAGCTAATGACCAAGCTACTGCCCCGCCTCAAGTTCCTCTCCCTAAGAAAATGCAAAGAGGTCACTCGTCTGCCGGATACCTTGGGTGGCCTCAGCCAGCTCCAGACTCTGGATATCAGACACACCTCCATAGTGAAGCTTCCAGTAAGAATCACCAAGCTACAGAAGCTGCAGCACATTTGTGCCGGTAGTACTGTACCAATGGATGATGACTCCACTGTTGAAAGCGTTCCAGCACCACCACAAGCAGCATCAACGTCAACACTGATGACGAGCAGGCCACGTGCTCATGCCCTGCTGTCAAAGTTGTGGACACGGCAAAGTCAGCGGCTGTCTGGCTCTCGTAATGGTGGCATTGAGGTGCCTCGAGGGATTGGGAAAATGATGGCCTTGCACAATATCAGTGTCATCGACGTCAGTATCGCGAGCGGTCGGGCTATTCTGGAAGAGCTCAAGAACCTTACACAATTGCGCAAGCTTGGAGTGTCTGGCATTAACCGGGAAAACTGTGAGGAGTTTTGTTCTGCCATCTCAGGTCACGCCCATTTGAAAACCTTGTCAGTTTGGCTCGACAAGAATCAAGCTGGCTGTTTGGACGCTATTTCCCTACCTCCTATGAAACTACAGAGCCTTAAGCTATATGGGCATGTAGACAAGTTGCCAGCATGGATCAAGCTGCTGACGTATCTCAGAAAATTGAAACTTCAGATGGACATGATAATGCAAAATGAGGTGGATCTTCTCATGTATTTACCATGCCTAAATACTTTATGTCTCTGTTCCAAGGAGTTTCAATATGGAGAGCTCCGGTTCAGGGGACCTTTTCGCCGACTCCAGATCCTCGAAATTGATTGCAACTGCAGGTTAGAGACTGTTACTTTTGAGCTTCCAGCGATGCCTGAGCTTGAGGTCCTGAAGATCCGCTGCAGTAATGTGTCATCCTTGAAGTTTGCTGGGCTACAGCAGCTACGCAATCTCAGGGAGGTCTCAATTAGCGGATCGTACGATGACAAAGTGAAGCAACACTTGCAGAGCCAACTTGATGAGCATCAGAGGGAAACCAAGCCTGTTTTGAAGTAGAAATTGGTTCATCCTGATGGGCGCTGAACCTGCCTCTACCGTCCCATACACGTCCGCAGCAGAACAGCGCTGCAGGGCAGGGATGTCCGGAGCGGCACAGCAGTGAACCCCTCGGCCCTCAATCAGCCGCATCAGTGTCAGGCGAGGTCTTCTCCTCTGCTGCGACTCGTTGCGCCGCGCCAATGCAGGGGATTTTGAGCGTTATCGTTGGTGCTAAAAAGTCTTTAGGGCTCCTAAATTTGGATCCGGTGCTAATATGGCATTAGCACCGGGGCGTAGTGGCATTAGTTAGCGGATAGTGCTTTCTCTAATAGTGTTGGATAATTGCTATTTAGCTACTTATAAAAGGATTAGCGAAGAATTATCTAGTTCCGTTTGAAACTTTGGATCCGCACCAGCTAAAATTAGCTAGCTAGTTGGTGGATCTAAACAGCCCACATTCAGAGACCGCAGGAGGAGGTCAAGCGAGCGTAGAACTTCGAATTTTGGGCTGAGCAATGCGAGTGTGTATGATGCCGACGGCTTGGTTCTCTGCTGGGCAGCTAGGACTGATAAGCATTGGACTATGGGGGCGTACGTGCGAGGTTGTATTGGGCGCAGCGAACAAACCACAGCCAACGTATTAGTTTTTTTTTTCACCCATCCACTCACTAATCTGTTTGCGTCTCTCGAAAAAAAACTAATCAGACTACGGAACGGTAATCAATACCGTTACGCTTGTTTGTTTTCACTGAAATGTAATCGAATTACGCGCAATCGAATACTATACCGTGGCTATGTATACGAATCTGATTCCGCTCGTGGACCACCGCATGACGGCAAACGGACGACACCACTGGCTGGCAGCGGCGATCTTCCCTGCTGAGGTTATCCGCCACGTCTCCCTGACTTGACCACCTATTTTCGCTCCATGTTTCAATATAACGTTGTTTCAATAACCGATTATTCGCAGAATAGCACTGAACCACTAAATTATGTTCACAAAATAGCACTCCCCCTCTAATTTTCCCTCCATGCATTTTTAGTACCCTTTTTCAACATAGCAGGTGACCAAAATGCCTCTAACGTCAAGCAAAGTATGTACGCTAGCTAGCCTCCATGTATTTTTAACGTCCAACTTGTATTTTACCGATAAAATCAATTTTGTGTTTTATAACTTCCATACTATTTTACTTTTACCTCCACTTGTTGGACAGTTTTTTAATGTCACCTCCATGAGTTGACATCTTTTATATTATTATAAAATAACAGGAAAACACTAAATCCTAAAACACTAACCCTAAAACTTTGAACCCTAAACCATAAATTTTAAACCCTAACACCCTAAATCCTAAAACACTAAACCCAAAATCATAAAAATCCTATCCTAAAAATATCAAATCCTAAACCCTAATGATGAACCATTGCACAATATGATGTTGAGGCTAAACCCCTAAACTCTAAACTCTAAAAAAGCCTAAATCCTAAATTCTAAAAAACTCAAAACTCTAAATCCTAAAAGATTCAAAATCTTAAACCCTATAACCTAAACCCTATTGATAAACCATTGCACAATATGATGTTGAGGCTAAACCCCTAAACTCTAAACTCTAAAAAAGCCTAAATCCTAAATTCTAAAAAACTCAAAACTCTAAATCCTAAAAGATTCAAAATCTTAAACCCTATAACCTAGACCCTATTGATAAACCATTGCACAAAATAATGATGTGCCTTTATTTAAAACCTGAGAGGCTAGCGTGGCACACATGATAGCAGGGGCACTTTATTTGATGACTTTCTGTATTGTAGAAGGGTTTGGATGCACATGTAAGAAAAGTCCTCGCTGGCAGAAAGAGAAGGAAGAGAGAGAAGGATAGCGACGCGCGCAGGGAGTCGCCCGCTCAAGCCGGCGCCTGGGCTGTTTTGGGCTGATCTGTGCATGCATTGGCTGTTGTCCCTGCCAAAAGATGATCCGTGCATTTATTGGTGTGGACCCATCCCTCACCGCACGACAGCTCTGATGACATGGCGCGCGATACGCCCGCACGCGAGCGACATCATAAGTCTTGCTCTGACGTCGTGACCAAACGTGAATGAACGATGAAAATTGTACGGGTGTTTAGTTCTCCTATTCATAACAACTATCAATTTGGAGGTTTTGTAAAGTTTTTTTAAAAAAAACCAAATCCCTTAAATGATTCTCTCGAATCGTGTATGATTTCTCACCAAGGCATTCTTGTTTTTAGTTTCTTTCCAACCTACTCCTAATAAGCTTTATGTGGAGCTGTAGACAGAGAAATGAAGGCATACCTATGACATCCTGGCCTAGGGCTTAATAGGATTGATAGAATACTCATACCAACAAGTGCAACTTTTTTGGAAGCTCATCTCGAAAGGATTCCAAGGTTAAGCAACGTTTGACCTGGAGCCCATTTCAGGATGGGTGACCGACCCGGAAGTTATTTCCGGGTGCTCATGAGTTAGGTTAAAATGCACAGAAAAGACGTGTTTAGTCTATCACGGACGTCTTGAGATTCTAAAGAACTGAAAGGTTAAGCGGCCCGTCCTCGGGGTGGGCGGGACGTTACAATACCCTTCCCTCATATGTTGCGAGTCGAAAACCGGATCATTTGGTGAAGCAAGTCATAAGCCTTGATCAAGAATGTGCAAGTGTGTGGATGGTGGATGGTATATGTTAAGACTATTTTTTGAGATGATTCTTCTCTCTCCTTTGCTTTATTTCTTTTGGAGCTTGGGCTACCCTTTCGCTCTTTTTTTACATGCTTTTGAGCATGTGACATACCTTCTATGGGCATGCATCTTTTATTTCTCTCTTTTACCGTGTATCCCAATAGTCTTCTTGCAAAGGTAAATTTGGAGAGAGATATGATATGTAATAACATGGCTCTTTATTGGGCAGATGGAAGTAGCACCACTGTTGCAAATTATAGATTAATAGACATCATTAGATTTGTCTCGTAATTTTCACTCCACCTATGTAACTAGTTATTTTTTATGTCTATATTTAATACTCTATGCATATAAGATTTCTTTGTTTGATATGATGGGTGAAAATTTTATTGGGAGGACAAACACCTGTGTTTAGTTCGGTGAAATTTTTTGCGAAGAGAATCTTACCATTTAGAATAAAACTAATTACAAATCTTGCCTGGAAATGGCAAGACCAATCTAATGAGGATAAAATTACTTAGCAGATAGTTTCTGTAAACTACTACAAATAGGGATATAGTAACACCATCATGTTTAATATAGGTCAATAGATGTGTTATAAGGTTTGTTAGTAACACATCTTATTAGTGTTCCTATTTCAATGTTACTACAACTAATCTATCGAAAACACTTATATGTGTTCCTTTACCGTAGAAAAGTGTTTGGGACACCCAGCCCAGTTGTTTTGGCCTAGTAGTGGCCCCTGTGCGCATTGTGCGCGTGTTTAGTACCACATTCCTATGAGCAAGGGTGGACCAACTTATAAGCCTTTGTCCCGGCCATAGCAACCTCGGGTTAACCCTTTTACACGAAAGCGATGACGAAAGTGTAAGCAGGGTGCTATGTGTACGTGTGCCCGCTCCTCGGAAGTGCTGGGCGGTGCGGCTTTGGAGGACGTGGTGTATAGTGTAGCTATCATGTAACACATTTACTTATCTAGTGGAACATTTGGTCAAGTATTACAATAGTCCTCTTATGTAACACTTTTTCTATCTTAGTAACACAATCACATTTGGAAGAGAATATTGCTTGGGACAAGGAACATTGTCACCTATTGTAACACATTCAAAATTTTAAATAAAATATTTATTATATGCTTGATATCGCACTAATGTTGACATGAAATTTATTGAGTAAAAATGCCACATTGCACAACACAAAAAACACAATATTAACATATGGTAGGAATCTGCAAGGATCAGGGAAGGAAACAATTATAGTACTTCATTCATGTAACAGTGTATACACATAACAATATCATTCTGAGATTAAATGTACCTAGTGGTGAAGAGTACAATATCGTTTGAGGTACAGTGTGTTGTGAAAACACATATTAGTGATCAATTATTTATTTAATTAGTTAATTAGTGGATAACTACAAGTGGAGGAACTGCCACCTCAAAGGGTGCCCTTTCGTGAAAAAGACAACGAAGGGGTCACTTCCTG
>WEIB01001071.1:0-20523 GCA_015476505.1 Urochloa ruziziensis | reverse complement strand
GTCGAGTCGAGCTTAGCTCGGATCTTCGGAGTTCTCGGAGTTCTGGTAAAGCTCTTGTATCCTTTCCTTCTTTTGAAGAGTTTATTTATACAATTACTTTCTTACTTCAGAGCTTAAGTTATCTTTTATATTTCTATCTTGCTCTTCTTTTAAAGTAAAGATCTTGCTCTCTTTAGAGCAAAGTTCTATCCCCTTTAGTTTTAGTGTTGAGTTTAGTTAGCTCTATCGGGCTTTATCTCGCGGGTTTGCTTGCCTTGACCGGGCCGTAAGACGCCTTAGGGAAGACGGGGATTTCTCTTGACAGGCCTCAAGAGAAATCTTAATCATCGAGTGCAGACGTGGTATCTGGCTTGTTGATTAACTAGGAAGTGTGTTGCACCCCACGGAACAGCAGTGGTAGGCGGCAGGTGGTGACAGCCCTGTCCGTCCTTCGTAGTCCACCACGTTCGGGTGTATTCATAACAGTAGTGCTGAGCCCGGAGAACCCCCTCTCTCATCCCGTTCTGAGGTTCTCCCGTTCTAGCCGTCGAAGCGAGCTCTGTTCCCGGTATCTAAGCTAGAGTCTAGGCTAAGGCTAGAGTGCCTTTTGCTCTGCGTTAGAAAGAGTCTAGGTCCGGTCTCTCCCAGCATTTTTCCTTTTCTTTAGAAATAGGTGCTCCGTGTGTCGCTGGTCTTTTAGACCTTCTATCCGGTCATTAATTGACCATTATCCACCCAAACCTAGAGTTTGTGCCCCTGGGTTTGTGGCTTGATATTTCTGGCAAGATATATCATTTCATTCTTCAATACACTTTAACCATCTGCTTCCCTGCGGAAATATAAATACGATACCCTGGGGTTACTCCTGAGGTGAAGTGCTACAACGAGATATATTCTGTGCGCTTGCAGAATTAATTTTGCATACAACGACATATATCTACGTGCTCTTGAGCGTTGCTAAAACATGACGCTAAGGAGTGCTAGCACAGAGCTGCATTCCTCAGTTAGCTGTACCGTCTCCCTCGTGGGTAGAGTCCTCTTGTTGCTAAGTATGTCTTTGATATACTTGGCATATGTCGGGACCTGCAAAGCATCAAGAAGTGGTATATTGATGTATACCTTCTTGATTGCCTCGACGAACTTGTCAAATTGTTCGTCGGCCACTGGTCTTCTCCTCCGTTCGGGGAATGGAGGAAAGTTGGATCACGGCTTTCGCTAGAGGCCTTCGGTGCCTCGTTCCCCTCCTTCGAGATAGGGATGGATTCCTCGTCGTCTTCCTCTTCGGCGGCTAGCTCGGTGTTGCTAGCTTCCTTTTGTTGGGTACCTGCATCTTGGGGGTTGTGTGGATCCCGCGGGGACTTACCAGCCCGCGTGGTTACGGCACTAACATTTTCCTTAAAAGGGACCTCCGGTTGCCCGGGTAACTTCCCCGCATTTGGGTTAGGACAAGATGCGGCCAGCTGAGCTACTTGAGTTTCAATCATCTTATTGAAGCTCAGCTGGTTCTTAACAACAGAATTAAAAGCTTCTATCTGGGAGGCCATCGACTCCATAACTTTATCATTAGCAAGAAATTTCTTGCTAATGCTATCGTTAATTTGTTTTTGGCCATACCAGATATCTTTTAACGATGGTTGAAAACCGTTGTTAGAGTTATTACCTTGCTATTGGCCGAAGGGAAGGTTGGGCTTGGAATTCCAACCCTGATGAGGACAGAAGCCTGAATTGTTGTTGTTTCCAATGAAGCAGGCTTCCTCTTGTGTCATCGGGCAGCTGGTACCCGAGTGTCCTGTTTCTCCACATGTTTCACATGTGATTCGTTCTTACACAATCTGACTCATCTCCTTTCCAGGAGATTCTATCTTCTTCAAGAGAAGGTCCATCTTAGCAGCCAGCATGTCGACGGAGTCAATCTGGTGTACTCCCTTGGTGCGGGGAGCTTGTCTCTCTCCCACCCAACTCAGGTGAGAGGATATTTTCTCAATTAGTGCCTTCGCAGCGTCTACATCTAGCGAGAGGAAAGCTCCTCCTGCAGCTGCATCCAAGTGCTCTTGCGATCGGCGGCTCAGGCTGTGGAAGAAGTTTTGAGTGATCAACCAATCTTCCACACCATGGTGGGGGTAGACTGCAATGTACTCTTGCAGTCGCTCCCAAGCTTCTGGGACTGACTCTCCGTCTAGCTGCTGAAAGCTAGTGATTTTTCCTCAGAGGGCGTTGGTCTTGCCCACCGGAAAATACTTGGTTAGAAATGCGTCAGCGCATGTCTGCCAGCGTCCTTTAAAGGATGCTTTGTTAGCATAGAACCACTCCTTGGCTTTCCCAAGTAAAAAAAATGGGAAGAGCTGTAGGCGGATGTTGTTGATCGGTGTGCCCTTGGGATCAATAGTGCAACACACCTCCAGAAAATTCTGAAGGTGAGCGTTGGCATCCTCAATTGCCTTTCCGCAGAAAGGACTGGCCTGGACCATGTTGACTAGGCCAGACCTCAGCTCAAATCCTCCTTCCTGTGCGTTCGACAGTCCCGGAAAGTTGCTGCTTGACGGGGCTGAGAACTCACAGAGTGTCTTCTTCGGCTGAGCCATCTCTGGTGATTCTGGGGCCAAAGAATACGATGAACCTGTGTCTGTTCGAACTCAGAGTCGGATGACAACTCGAAAATGTTGCTTGAGCTGAGTGAAATCTGAGGAGGTATGACTCTTTTGCGCACTACTCTTCCAATGCATTCTGGATTAGGATCAAAGTTTGATGGTAGGTTGAAACCAGTCATGCACTACCCTGCAAACACATCAAAAATAGACGAATGTTGCAGTGGTGAGGTCACTAAGGTTATTGGTTTGGTAAATTTGTAAAGATTATCAAATAATTCAACAATAACTTTAGCCAATTGCTTCCCCGGCAACGGTGCCAGAAATGCTTGTTGGCACTCCTTAGAGTCACGTTTTTAGCAACGCTCAAGAGCGCGAAGACATATGTCGTTGTATGCAAAATGAATTCTGCAAGCGCACAAAATATATCTCGTTGTAGCACTTCACCTAGGGAGTTATCCCAGGGTATCTTATTTATATTTCCGTAGGAAAGCAGATGGTTAAAGTGTATTGAAGAATGATATGATAAATCTTGCCAGAAATATCAAGCCAAAAACCCATGGGTACAAACTCTAGGTTTGAGGGATAATGGTCAAATGAATGACCAGATAGAAGGTCTGAAAGACCAGCGACACATAGGAGCTCCTAATTCTATAGAAAAGGAAAGATGTTGGGAGAGACTGGACTTAGATACTTCCTAACTCAGAGCGAAAGACACTCTAGCCTTAGCCTAGACTCTAGCTTAGATACCGGGAACAGAGCTCGCTTCGACGGCTAGAACGGGAGAACCTCAGAACGGGGTGAGAGAGGGGGTTCTCCGGGCTCAGCACTACTGTTATGAATACACCCGAACGTGGTGGACTCCGAAGGACAGACAGGGCTGTCACCACCTGCCGCCTACCACTGCTGTTCCGTGGGGTGCAACACACTTCCTAGTTAATCAACAAGCCAGACACCATGTCTGCACTCGAAGATTAAGATTTCTCTTGAGGCCTGTCAAGAGAAATCCCCGTCTTCCCTAAGGCGTCTTACGGCCCGGTCAAGGCGAGCAAACCCGCGAGATAAAACCCGGTAGAGCTAAAACTAAACTCTACACTAAAACTAAAGAGGGACAAAACTTAACTCTAAAAGAGCTAACAACTTTACTCTAAAAGAAGAGCAAGAGATAAATATGAAAGATAACTTAAGCTCTGATATAAAATAGTATTGTTTTGATAAACTCTTCAAAAGAAGAAAAGGATACACGAGCTTTACCAGAACTCCGAAGACTTCGTAGATCCGAGCTAAGCTCGACTCGACTCTACTCCCAACTCTAATCCTAGTCTACGAAATGGAAAAGATACAAGAGCTCCATTCAAGTAAAGACTTGAGAAGTATGGTGTGTGTCTTGGATGGAAGAGAAGGCAGCCTTTTATAGCCTCCAAGGTCGGTAGCACCCGTAACTGTCACGCCACCGGCCTGCTTAACCTCCACGCGAAAGATGGTCACGTGAAGAGGCAGCAGCAGGCCGGCCGGCCTGGTGTAGGCCGATCGGCCTACACCTGGCACCCCTGGCCACCGCCTTCGTCGTGGACGCTCCAGATTGCTTCCTGAGGTCGATAACGGTTGCGTTCGTTGAGGCTGTCCAAGAATCTGAGGTAAGTGGGCCCTTCAATCCATGTGTTTCCTACTCTAAGCCTTTCGGGTCCTTGGATCAAACCGACATTGATTGCACGGTGCTTGATCATCCTGGGTGTTTGCTTGAGCTCCTGGATCAGTGACGTGGCCAGACCTGGCCAGGGGAGGCCGGTCGGCCTAGGCTAGGCCGGCCGGCCTGGCTCTGTGCCAGGTTTGGCCCTTGTTTCACCTGTTTCATCCTGCAACCATAACTCAACCAAAACTTGTGGAATTTGTCAGTATAAACACTTTTATGCATGGAACATGGTATGATCACCCTCATTTCACCGAATTGTTGACGATCAAAACTGGGTTGTAATGGCCGTCAACAGCGGGCGAGGCGCGGTCGGCTGGGCCGCGCTGGCTTGCGGCCTGCTGGGCTACTGTGCGCGCGGGGAAGGGAAGGAGGGGGGCGCTGGGCTGGCTGGAGAAGAAAGGAAAAGGGGGAGGGGAAAAGAACAGGGGGTAGAACTGGACTTTGGGAAAAAGAGGGAAAAACAAAAGAAAAACAAGGCAATTCAAGCAACCAAAAGAAATTGTGCACCAGCATGAATGCAACATACAAGTTCCTATGCCTTATATTTGATTTTAATTCAACCGAAAAGTTTTATTTCCTATGATTATTATGAGCAAAATTAAATAAAGCAATTAAATTACTAGAAATTTTATAAAGGCATTTTTAGGGTGTTACATAATCCTCTCCTCGTCTCAAACCTCACTCATGAAGTACTTGGCTAGCCTATCAAAAACAAAATAGGAAATCAAATAGCCAAGAGGTCCAAGAGATCCACCCTATGGCAAACATCCCCCTATATATAGAGTCTAATGACTTGGCCTAAGAAAATATTAAACTACCCCTAAGTGCTGAAATTAAGATACACACCCATGAGGGGCATTTAGGACCAAGGTCCAGAGATATCGATCGGACGCCCACAACTTCGCTTCGCCTTGATGCAAGCTTCGTGACGCCGCCACGTGTCGTCCTCTTCTCAAAGCTTTCGACCGCCTTGAATCCCATCAAGTGCCGCACGGACCATCCGCGGGCCGTCCAAGTGCACCGGGCCGCATCTTGACCGTCTTGAACTCCCACATGCTGCTGCACACTTGTCCATGGGCCTTCAAGCACACACATCAGGCTTCATTGCGTTTTGAGGCCCAAACCGGTAAATCCGCCACCTGTTGGTTTTTCCATTGGCTCTACCAATAAACCCGCTAGCCCGATGTTCCATGCTAGCATGTGAGTTGCCCAAGGTCATGCATTGCATCCAGTCCCTCAATCCGAGCCTACCTGTTCTCCCCACAACTGGCAACAAACCTTCGCACCCGATCTTGACCTGCACAGACACCAACCTTGCCACCCTCAACACTTGCATGTATTATCTCGAGCAAACATTAGTCCATACCACATTATCAATCACTCATCACACTAGGAAGCTGCCAATCCCATCTCCTGTCTGTTTCCTTTTTCTTTCTTTTCTTTTCTCTTCTCTTCTCTTCTCATCTCATCTCATCTCATTCCATATTCACAGCACAAGTCACAAGATTCACACAACACAAGATTCACAACACAAGTCACAGTACAAGATTCACAACGCTAAATCATGATTCGTAGCACAAGTCATGATTCATGGAATCAAAGAAATACGGATTCACATCTATCTCATAAGAACAACAACAAAAGAACTCACATCTATCACAACAAGAATAGGAACGAGGTTGGCGTGCCCATGCACTCCTGGACCTCGCGCCCTCCCGGCCGTGCCCTCCTGGCCTTCCAGCCGAGGCTGACGCCGCCCGTCGAGCAGGGAGGCCGAGCAGGGAGGTCGCTCAGGGACCGCCTCAGCCCCACGCTGCTCGCTCGGGGGGAGGGGCACCTTGGCCCCATGCTGGTAGGGCCGTGTTAGCGTCGCTTTTAGCAACGCACATGAGCGCTCTAATTTATCGTGTAAGCTTAGAAGAGTATTATTCCCCAAGCACACAGAATATATCGGTGTAGCATTTCACCTTGGGGTAACCCAGGCATCGTATTTATTTTCTGCAGGGAAGCAGTATGGTTAAAGAGTATTGACGAATGATATGATAAACCTTTGACAGAAGTATCAATCCACTAATCCTAGGCGAATACACAAAGTGTAGGATAATGGTCAAGTGAATGACCGGATAGAAGGTCTGAAAGACCAGCGACACAGGAGACTCAAATCTAAAGAAAAGGAAAGACGCTGGGAGAGACCGGGAATAGAGCTCACTTCAACGGCTAGAGCGGGAGAACCTCATAATGGGGTGAGAGAGGGGGTCCTCCAGGCCCGGCAATACTGTTTTGAATACACCCGAACGTGGTGGACTACGAAGGACGGACAGGGCTGTCACCACCTGCCGCCTACCTCTGCAGTTCCGTGGGGGTGCAACACACTCCCTAGTTAACACCAAGCCAGACACCACGTCTGCACCTGATTGTCAAGATTTGCCTTGAGGCCTTTCAAGGGAAATCCCGTCCTTCCAGAAGCGTCTTACGGCCCTGGTCGAGGCGAGAAAACCCGCGAGATAAAACCTGGTAGAACTAAACCAAACTCTAAACTAAAGCTAAGGGAAAAACTTTGTCCCAAATGAACAAGAAAATCAATTACTGATACTCAGAAAGTACAGAAGGGAATATATTGAATATACTCTTTAAGTAAAGGAAAGATACAAGAGCTTTACCAGAATTCCGAAGACTCCGAAACTCCGAGCTAAGCTCGACTCGACTCTACCTCCCAACTCTAATCCTAATCTAAGAAATGGAAAAAGGTGGAAGAGCTCGCTTCAAGTGCTTCACCACTTGAGTGTGTAGTGTGTGTCTTGGAGTGAAGAGGAGGGGGGTAACTGGCGTAACTGCCATGCTACCGACTTGAGTAACAGCCACGCCAAAGCGCATCGCGTGCGGAGTCAGAAGAGGGCCGGCCGGCCTAGGGAAGGCTGATCGGCCTCCACCTAGTGCCTCTCACAGCCGCCTTTGCCGTGGACGTCTGTGATCATCTCCTGAAGTCGGTTGTTGTGGATTCCACGTCGGTTGTGATAGTTAAGGGCCGGCCGGCCTAGGGAAGGCCGATCGGCCTGGCCCTGGCTCGCCTCAGCCATCTGTTGCACTCGACGTTCTCCTTGGACGATGGGATGGATGTCTAGCTGGAAGTTCACATGGATCGTGCCCGAGATTTGCTTAGAGGTGGGCCCCTTGATCCATGGTTAGGCCTTTCGAGTCCTTTGATCAAACCGTCATTGGATTCAATGTTCACGATCATCTTCATTTGTTTAGTTGTGCTCTGGAACTTTGGCAAGATCAACCTGGGACAGAGCCAGGCCGGCCGGCCTAGGGTAGGCTGGTCGGCCAGGGCCTGTGCCCATTTTGGTCGCCTTTTCGCCTGTTTTTGCCTGCAAACATAACTCATCCAAAACTTGTGGAACTTGTGAGAAATAAACATTTTATGTATGGAACATAGTGTGATTCTCGTATTTATTCCCAAAGAGTTGACGGTCACCAAGTGATATAATGGCCGTCAACACACCCCCAAGCTTAGACTCTTGCTCGTCCTCGAGCAAGGCCAAGGTCTTAGGTCCAGTGGGTCAGGAGTTGCAGTCAATGTTTATACTCAACAATTACCCTGCTCATAAGCCGCCACTCTAGGTAGATTGAGTAAATTGGCATCCCAGAGATCTCATACCTTTGTCACCTATGGAGTTTATTGGCTTATGTTCTTCGCCTTGAGCGGTTGAGAGCCTGAACGGTTCTTTTAAAGTAGTCCCTGCAGCTGTTCAGGTTCCATCTTGGAGATAAGGATTTTCAAAAACATGGTTAATTCATTCCCTGATGGTACTCTCGAGTCGCTCAAAGGTGTATAGTCCTCACTCTTGTTTCGACCAACTCTTCCTATTCTATGGCTGAAATCTTTGGGTTCATAGGAAGGATAAAAGTGGCATACCTTGGTTACCTTTATTGTCGCGCCGAAGAGTGATTCGCAAGAGAATGGTACTCATCAAATCCCAATCTTTGGAATTTATAACTTTCAGGGGAAAGGGAGAGAATGGACTCACACATAGGAATGATAGGTCATTAAACTCCTTATTCTCTCTCTCTTTGGATATTTGAGATGCTTATGTTTATGGAGCATTGTCTCCAACTCTTCTTTTCTTCCTCTTTTTTTTCGAATGAAGGCTTCTCGCATCTCTTTTCTTTCTTTTTCTCAACAGAGAGGATTTCTGCGTGGAGTATTTGCTGACCTTTGGGAATGGAATGGGTTCACAGTGGAGATTTTGGGCTGGTGTGAGGAGTGTGTGTCGGCGAAAAGTGGATATCAATCCCCGGAGTGGAAAATCGACAAGCCGGACACTTTTGAGGCTAGCAGAAAAAGGATACGCAAAGGAGAAAGACCGGTAGATGACAAGTACCTTCTTCAAGTGAACACACCATTCGGCAAGACTCAAAGTAACGCAACATAGCATATGGTGGCTAATGATGTTCTAACTGTTTAAGCTCTGGATGGGACATTAAAAACCATTAGGGAAGAATTACCATCTTAAATTTTATAAAAGCTTCCGAGAGGTTCCTTACTGAGCATACAGTTATACTTCAAAGTAAACCATATCAGATCTCACAACAACTTAGACTATGAACATGTTGCTCTTACTCCCACAAGATAAACATGGATGGACCTCAAATGCCAAAGAACTCAAGTACTAGGAGATAGATGAATTATGAACAAGGCATTTGGAAAGTACAACAGAGCAACTTTTCATCATTCCCGAGAGAGTATCACACATATTTCCACGCATAAAACTTTAGGAGCATTTTATTCAAGCATACATCTCTTTTTTATAGAAATTTATTTTATTATTATGAGACTAGCATAGCATAGTATACTGGAAGGGTTGGAATAGACGGCAGAGGTACTTACCTGGTCTCACCGCGGACTCCCCCAAGCTTGCTGATGCTCACTGGTAGCGCTGGTTGGGGTCAAAGTGCATGTGCTCGAAGAAGCCAGAGAGGTCATACTACATGGTTGTGGTCATCCCCCAGTTCTGCTGCGTGAGCTCGGTGTTGTGGGCGAGGTTCTCATTCATCTCTTGCTGCTGCTGGCTCATCGTATCCAGCTGGGTACGGATCTGTGAGAATTCCCGAGAGATCGGGTTCTCATAGTCGTACCGCGCCGACGGCGATGGTCCTACCTGTGGACCAGAACTCGTACCTTGGTAGTGATCGAACGTCTGCTTGAAGTTCATGTGGGCGGTAGGGTTTCCTGACGATTGCTGCTGCTGGTACTCGGGCTGTGGTTCAGTTGATGGTCCTGCTTCACTGTCATGCCTTGCCCTCCTGCTTCGTGTCATAGGTCCTGCGACACTGTGGCGAGCGGGTTCCTTCCTCCTGAGCTACAAGGTTAGACTTTTCACCGATTTCAACACGAGTTTAGAGCATGGGAGCTCGACCTCGTCGATGAATCCGGGGTAACACATGAAGAGCGAGTGTCCAGGCCCTTCACGCATGAAGTGGCCCTGGACAAAATGATCCAAACCAACACAAAACTGGTACTCCGGTGATGTGGGCTGGAAGGTAACCTTAGCCCCCTTCATTGCACCAATGTAGGTGGCAATGCGTGTAACCAAAGAGGTTATATCAATAGTGGCTCGACCAGTGACCAACCTTTGCCAGTCATTGAGCATGCTCATGATCGGAGAAAACCGAATCTTTTTAACCAGTGGTGAAAAGACATTCCATATCAGGAGCAAGGCAAAGACGTAAATCAGCTCGAGGATTAACTACCATAGCAATCCACTTTGCTAAAAATCGAAGAGTGGGATTATGAATAGAAGTGATGCTATTTTTCCCACTAAGAGGTTCATTTGCGATGCTATCCCACCATTGGGCATGATTGTACCGGTGGTTAGTCACCAAAAGACCTAGCGTCAATGATGCATTTCTTGCTGAAACCAAGGGCATCACTCAGCTGTTTCGGGGTCAAGACAAACTCCTCGTTGAAAAATCGAAAGTGGATTTTTGTTTCATTGGGAAGAACCTCAATATTCAAACTCATCAAGAACTCTATGGTCAAGAAATGCGAACCTGTCTCAGTGACGGGGTAGAAGTCCTGCCATCCGGCATTGCCGAATGCGCGATCCATATCCTGTTCGAGCCCCGTTCTGATCAGCAGCATAGCATCAAAGTACTTGGCGTGGCTGAAGGTTCGGGTCTGTAGCTTGTCAAGCACCGCTTTCTCTTCCTCGGACCTGGGGATGACATACTCTATCCGGGTCATGATCCGGATATGGATCCTGGTCTGGGGTACCTCATGACTTTCATCCTCCTGAGACATCGTTTCCCATTGAACAGAGTCAATGGACATGGTGTCTCGGGAAGCTGATGAGCCATGGGAACGCCTGGAACTTGAGGAACTGAGCTTGGTCACAACTCCCTTTGCCTTCTCCTTTGCCTTCGTCCACATGATTCCTGCAAAAGATTAGTACTAGCAATACCCGAAGGAATCAAGGGTTAGCTGATCAACGGTCAGTCATCCTTGTGGGAGATTAATCACCACAACAGGGTTAGTCATTCTTGTGGGAAATTAACCACCACAAACGTTCTCGTTCAGCGATCAAGGTTTCTTTAGCACAAGAATTAAGGTAGGGACTTTGCAGAATTTTCTTGTGACTAAACTCTAAACTTGCTTAAGGAATTTTCTTAAGAGCTTAGGAGCAGAATTGAGAGAGAAAGCGCTGCGGAAACTTATTTACCTGCACTTGGGGGCGAGTTCTGAACGTGCTGCACTTCGGACTTTATAGAGGGGCTTCAGGGGGTGGTCGGCCAGCTGCATGGGGCCGATCGGCCCTCATCTGGCGCAGCTAGTGGCCATGCTCCTTCGTCGGTGGTCTAATTCCTGTGCTTCGTGCAATTGTTGGTGGCGATGCAGACGACAGCGGTGGAGAGTAGCCGGCCGGCCATGATAGGGCCGATCGGCCTCCCACTGACACCTTTGGTGTCGGTGAATCTCGTTGTGGTGCCTCTGTACAATTATTGGTCTTTCTCTGCACAAAGTTTCTGGCTGCTTTGATGACAAGTGGGGCCGGTCGGCCTAGGTAGGGCCTGCCAGCCTGAAAGACAGCCGAATTTTTTTTGTATGCAAGGTTAAGAAAAGTAAATATGCATTCAGAGAAATTTAAACATGCCATGCTTGGTTAAAATAAAATGGGATGTATGAAAAGGGAACCTAATCTATATGCAAATGCAATGCATGGATACATACCACATTACCTTATGGTGAGGGCTCGACTTTGTGTCCTGAGCTGGATGATCCAAAATCTTGTTCGGGATATTCTTTGCTTTCACCCAGCCATACCTTCCTCATACGACGGGGCTTGGATTCAACCTTTTCATCCTCCTTTGATTGTTTTTCTAGAATTTTCTTTCTCGAGATCCTTCGCTGTGCATGATAGCGGTCATGCTCCTTCTTCTCTCTGAGAGAGAGATATTCCAGCATTTTCACAAGTGCTTCCGCGCTTAGATCCTGGGCCTTGACTTCTTTGATCATATTGACTTGATGGGGAGGCTCTTCCTTCGGATGGAAGGAGAAATTCTTTTTCTCTCCATTGATCCTGAGCTGGATGACTCCGGCCCTGACATCAATGGTTACGTTTATAGTACTCAAGAACAGTCTCCCAAGGATGAGAGAGCTCTTAGCGTCGGTCTCCATGTCGAGGACGACAAAGTCGACCGGAATGAAGAAATCCCCGATTTTGACCGGGACATTCTCCGCAATCCCAGCTGGATAGCGGACCGACTGATCCGCTAGCTGCAAACATATAGGTGTAGAGACTAGCGAGATGTACTTGAGATTGTTGAAGACTACCTTTGGCATCACGCTGACGCTTGCCCCCAAGTCACATAGGGCATTATTGAAGTCTTGGCCTCCTATTGAGCAAGAAATAGTGGGACATCCTGGGTCCTTCTTCTCTTAAGGCGGGGACCGAGTATAGCTAAGCTACACTCTTCCGTTAGCTGTACCATTTCAGGAGATATTTGCAAACATGACACTACAAACATGTGGCTTTGTAAAAATGACACTCAGGCCCGCATGTCATTGACTTCAGATGGTCCCATATGTCATTCACAGGGGAGGGTCATTTTTACAAAGCCACATGTTTGGGAGTCCTATAATTACAATTTCTTCACCATTTCAGTGGTCGGCAAGGTTCTCTTATTACCAAGGATATCCTTGATATACTTGGCATAGGTGGGGACCTGCAAGGCATCAAGAAGTGGTATATTGATATAAATTTCTTGATTACCTCGACGAACTTGCCGTATTGCTCGTCAGCCACTGGTCTTTTCCTCCGTTCCGGAAACTGGTAGGAAAGTAGGGTCCGTGTACTCGCTAGAGGCTATTGGGGCCTAGTTCTCCCCCTTAGCAGCTGAGTTGGATCCGTCTTCCTCCCCCGTATCTTCGGCTTCTGATTCAGCTTCGATGTCCTTCGTACGTTGAGTACCTGCACCTTGAGGCAAAGGTGGATCCCTCGTGGACTTTCCAGTCCCGCGTGGTCACTGCACTAACATTTTCCTTAATGAGTACTTCTGGTTGCCCTAGGTAGTTTCCCCACGTTAGGGTTAGGACAAGATGCAGCAAGCTGAGCTACTTGAGTTTCTATCATTTTATTGAAACTCAGTTGGTTCTTAATGACAGAATTAAAGCCTTCTACCTGAGAGGCCAGAGACTCCATAACTTTATCATTAGCAAGAAATTTCCTGTTAATGCTATCGTTAATTTGTTTCTGGCCATACCAGATGTCCTTAAGAGATGGCTGGAAGCTGCCATTGTTACCTTGCTATTGGCTGAAGGGGTGGTTGGGTTTAGAATTCCAACCTTGCTGTGGACGGAAGCCTGAGTTACTGAGATTACCATTCCCGATGAAGTGGGCTTCCTCATGAGTCATCGGGCAGCTATTGTCCGAGTGTCCTGTTTCACCACATGTCTCACATGTGATTCTCGCATCAACGATCTGATTCATCTCTTGGTTAGGAGAGTCCATCTTCTTTAATAAGAGATCCATCTTGGCGGCTAGCATATCAATGGAGTCAATCTGGTGAACTCCCTTGGTACGCGTAGCTTGTCTCTCTCCCACCCAACTCTGATGAGAGGCAATCTTGTCAATGAGTGCCTTAGCTCCTGCCACATCTAGCGCGAGGAAGGCTCCTCCCGCAGCTGCATCTAAGTGCTCTTGCGATCGTGGCGTTAGGCCATGGAAGAAGTTTTGAGTGATCAACCACTCTTCCATGCTGTGGTGTGGACAGGCTGCAATATACTCTTGCAGTCGCTTCCCAAGCTTCCGGTACTGATTCTCCATCTTGCTGCCAGAAACTTGTAATCTTGACACGGAGGGCATTGGTTTTGCCCACCAGGGAAATACTTGGTCAGAAACAGCATCTGCACAAGTCTGCTAGTTGTTGTCGAAGGTCGGCTTGCTGGAATAGAACCACTCCTTTGCTTTTCCAAGCAAGGAAGAATGGAAACAGCCGAAGGCGAATAGCATTCATTGGTGTGCCATTGGGGTTGATTGTGCTGCACACCTCCAAGAAATTCCGAAGGTGCGCGTTAGCATCCTCATTTGCTTTCCTCGCAGAAAACACTAGCCTGGACCATGTTAACAAGTCTGGATCTCAGTTCAAACTCTCCTCCAGTGGCGTCAGTCAGTCCTAGGAAGTTACTGCTTGACGGGGCTGAGAACTCGTGGAGTGTCTTCTTTGGGGCAGCCATAGCCACAGGTGACTCTGGAGCTGACAAATAAGATGATTCCGAATCGGATGACGACTCGAATAGTGTGTTCGAACTGAGTGAAATCTGAGGAGGAATATATCGTCTTCTCACAATCCTTCCAATGCGTTCTGGATTTGGATCAAAGTTTGATGGTAGGTTGAAACCAGTCATGCACTACCCTGCAAAACACATCAAAAGCAGACGAATGTTGCAGTGGTAAGCTCACTAAGGTTAGTGGTGATAAGTCTGCAAAGACTATCAAATAATTCAATAATATCTTTAGCCAATTGCTTCCCTCGGCAACTGGCGCCAGAAATGCTTAGTTGGCACTCCTTAGCAGTCGCTTTTAGCAACGCACGTGAGCGCTCTGATTTATCGTGTAAGCTTAGAAGAATATTATTCCGTAAGCACACAGAATATATCGGTGTAGCATTTCACCTTAGGGTAACCCAGGGTATCGTATTTATTTTCCGCAGGGAAGCAGTATGGTTAAAGAGTATTGATGAATGATATGATAAACCTTTGACAGAAGTATCAATCCACTAATCCTAGGCGAATACACAAAGTGTAGGATAATGGTCAAGTGAATGACTGGATAGAAGGCCTGAAAGACCAGTGACACAGGAGACTCAAATCTAAAGAAAAGGAAAGACGCTGGGAGAGACCGGACTCAGGACACTTCCTACCCAGAGTAAAAGCCACTATAACCTTAACCTTGACTCTAGCTTAGATACCGGGAACAGAGCTCGCTTCAACGGCTAGAGCGGGAGAACCTCAGAATGGGGTGAGAGAGGGGGTCCTCCAGGCTCAGCACTACTGTTATGAATACACCCGAACGTGGTGGACTATGAAGGACGGACAGGGCTGTCACCACCTGCCGCCTACCACTGCAGTTCCGTGGGGTGCAACACACTCCCTAGTTAACACCAAGCCAGACACCACGTCTGCACCTGATTGTCAAGATTTCCCTTGAGGCCTTTCAAGGGAAATCCCCGTCCTTCCAGAAGCGTCTTATGGCCCTGGTCGAGGCGAGAAAACCCGCGAGATAAAACCCGGTAGAACTAAACCAAACTCTAAACTAAAGCTAAGGGAAAAACTTTGTCCCAAAGGAACAAGAAAATCAATTACTGATACTCTGAAAGTAAAGAAGGGAATATATTGAATATACTCTTTAAAGTAAAGGAAAGATACAAGAGCTTTACCAGAACTCCGAAGACTCCAGGAACTCTGAGCTAAGCTCGACTCGACTCTACTCCCAACTCTAATCCTAATCTAAGAAATGGAAAAGGTGGAAAGAGCTCCCTTCAAGTGCTTCACCACTTGAGTGTGTAGTGTGTGTCTTGGAGTGAAGAGGAAGGGGCCTTTTATAGCCTTCCAAGGACGATAACCGGCGTAACTGCCACGCTACCGACCTGAGTAACCGCCACGCCAAAGCCCGTCGCGTGCGGAGTCAGAAGAGGGCTGGCCGGCCTAGGGAAGGCCGATTGGCCTCCACCTGGTGCCTCTCGCAGCTGCCTTTGCCGTGGACGTCTGTGATCATCGCCAGAGGTCGGTTGTTGTGGATTCCGCGTCGGTTGTGACAGTTAAGGGCCGGCCGGCCTAGGGAAGGCCGATCGGCCTGGCCCTGGCTCGCCTCAGCCCTCTATTGCACCGACGTTCTCCTTGGACGATGGGATGGATGTCTAGCTGGAAGTTCATATGGATCGTGCCCGAGATTTGCTTGGAGACGGGCCCCTTGATCCATGGTTAGGCCTTTCGAGTCCTTTGATCAAACCGTCATTGGATTCAATGTTCACAATCATCTTCATTTGTTTAGTTGTGCTCTGGAACTTTGGCAAGATCAACTTGGGACAGAGACAGGCCGGCCGGCCTAGGGTAGGCCGGTCGGCCAGGGCCTGTGCCCATTTTGGTCGCCTTTTCGCCTGTTTTTGCCTGCAAACACAACTCATACAAAACTTGTGGAACTTGTGAGAAATAAACAATTTATGTATGAAACATGGTGTGATTCTCGTATTTATTCCCGAAGAGTTGACAGTCACCAAGTGATATAATGGCCGTCAACAGGCCGTCGTGCCCCCATGCCGGGCCGGCGAGCCTCCACGCCGGCAAGGCCCCCTCCTGCTGGCGCCCTCAAGCTAGCTCCCGCCAGTCTTGGAGAAGAGAGAGAGAGAGAGGTCAGGGAAATGAGAGAAATGAGAGGTGTGGAGAGAGCAGTGGGTGGACAGGAATGAGATAAGGGGGCTGGGAGTGGTGCGGGAGCACATGTTAGTGCCGGCTGGGGCTCCAACCGGCACTAACATGGCTCCGCGACACTGTTCCCTGGAGCTCGTACCAAATGATGACATTAGTGCCGGCTCCAGGGTGACCAGCACTAACGTGCACGCACAAATGTGACATTCTCCAGTAGTGTTGTACGTATTGATTTAGGAAGGCTATGGAAAATCATACAGTTTCAGGTCATTGCTCGAAGAACCAACACTCTGGCTTCCAAATTGACTAGTGATATAACAGATCGAGCAGTGAACCATGTACAAGAACTTGGAGGAGGCAAATTGCATACCAAATCGAGCTGCCGTCTGTCAACGATTCAGAAGATGCCTATCCAGTATGGATTAGCAGGATGAACAATGACAACAGAAAAATCACCAATCGCTGGAGCACGAGGGCCACCCATAGTGAACCACGCCACCTTCTAGTGCCCAACTAGCTGAGGACCACCACCGATGACTAGAGCACCATTGCCATCGGCGCTTGGAGCACTGTCGGTGACTCCAGCAAGGAGGCCTATTCAATGGTGACCCGATGGATCTCGATTGACAGCTTATTCGACTCCACCCAAGTTCATTGTTGCACACAAGATGATTTCTTCCTCAGAGATGTGCCATGTAGGAGAGAAGATGGTGTGCGTGGAGGGCATGGCGACGACGGACGCAGCGGTGCAGAAGACCGAAAGATCGAGGAAAATCTGGGGGGATGAAACAGCGAGTCAACCCCAACGTACACTTTGCTCGTTTGCCGCATGCGACTCGGTGTCTTCGTTTTTCCTCTCTCCCCTCTTTAATTCTTTTGCCACATCAAATTTTTACCTATGTGGCAGCATAATTAACTCTACGGACATCATCTGACTTGGAGAGTTGGGACTAACCTCAGTGGTTGGTGGGTGGAGGGTGTGGGGAGCCACGGTGATGATGTGTGGAAAATGGAACAAACGTCAACACGTAAACCAAAAAGGGAAAGAGGGTGATGGTCGGAGATCGACCAGCGAAAAAGGTGCTACTAGGCGACTGTAAACTTGAATCCGCCAAGAAGGACCCTGTGATGTCCTGTTGACTAGCTGAAACGCGCGAGGTCTGGCAAAAAATGTGAGACGCACGGCGCCAGGACATTTGTTACTTTTTCATTTCAAATTCCAAGTAGCACTCGAATCATGAGGCAATTACCTAGGCGCCCCTAAAAGTAACTAGTCAGGCAGGCGCGCTGTGTATCAAGAAAATGATTGTTCTAAGTTAATAATTTTAAAATGTCTTTACTATCCTCAAAGTAACATTATAACGATGTATGAAATCAAATCTAAAGATCGCCATTGTAGCTCTGAGTCTAAAAGCGCATCAATCCAAGGCATTTTAGTGTAGAGATATGTATAACTTTTGCTTTAGGAATTCACTCAGTTTCAAGTATTAGTAGATATAGCTAACAGATCGGCTTACATTGAATCATTGCTTATTGGTTTGGATTACAAGGCCATAAGAATAATTCAGGCATATTTTGTGAGTTTATGAAGTGACTAGGATCGTGCCTGTGCGTTGCTACAGGGCAAAATAATTTTTTTTGAACACAATACATAAAGCACGAAAACATGATATTATCTTAAGCTTGTATGAACATACAACAGGAAAACATATAATTCTAGAATGTTAATGATCCAAGTTAAACGTAGGATCGCCTAATGTTCTGGTGCCAAATTCCACAGCACATACATGCACGTATTTCAGGATAGAAATCTTGAAACACTAATTTGTATGAATGTACATCAAAACTCAATTACGAATTTACAAGTGCCTTATGCCCTTATCAAAACTCAGTCCTCCCTAGGCACCACGTTTCGCATCCATACCATCTGGTCTATCTGCTATGCAAGTTCGAAAAAGGAAATGTAAGACATGAAAAAATGAGAGTTTTTCTTTCTCAAAATGAGAGATGTTACAATTTTTTTAACAAGTCTCAGGTTTAGCCATTGGTGGGCACAATTTCAGTTCAAAAGATACGCGAGTAAAAAAACTGCTTGTGTGCTTGATAAACCAAATACAGACATCAATAGTGGCTAATGTAAACCCCTCGGTAAACTCGATCGACGTAAGAAACATGCCATTGTTGCCACACAATAAGAGTAAGAAGTATGAGTTGCTGGCCTTTCATCTAGCGCATAAAGGGAGAATGAAAAAAACTTAAAGGAACAAAATAGGAAAAGTCAATTTTGCATCTAAAAACCAGTGTAAAATACCAACTCGAAAATTTTCCTTTTTGCAGTTTTACATCCAACCATTCTACATAGGAATCCCTCAAACTCTAATTCCTATTACCACCAATGTGACAATCTTAAAGAAAGAAAGCATTGCAGTGAATAATCACAATGTGAAGGCTAGATAAGCATAAAGATGTAATGGAAGAACAATTGAAGAGGAGACAAACAGTTGAAGTGCTTCGAATTGTATTGCTTGTAGAGGTGTAGAGCGGGTTCGAGGGCCTTGAAGAACCACACAATGTTGGGCTCCAGGGAAGATCAGCATCCTCATCGTCCCCCTCAGATCCATCCCTCGCGCTGACCTCGGGGTCCTCCCTACACTCAATCAATAGAAACTTTGGGGTGATTTCTCCATAGCCTGTAAACATACACACAAACAAACATATTAAGGACTTAAATTGCAAGGAAACAGTCCTTATTTTGTTACAGGACATTGCATAAATATATGCTTTAAGTAAATGTCAAAATTGTAATAGTAAATCATATAAAATTAGTGAAGCACATAGCATGACAGCAAGAACCAACCAGTAAATCAGAGTATTTGACAATCAATATCTAGCAAGGACATTTATGGGGATAACTAATTGGATTCAGATGGATAGGAAGTCGACAATAAGCATGGATGTCAAATGCCTTTGTCAACATAGTATACATTATAATGCAATTAGGTCACAAAAATATAGACTGTGGGCTAAAAGAAGAGAATGATGTACCACTCAGCAGCAAATGAAAGTAAAGTATCAACATGAACCCAGGAACAAGTATTTGTTATTTAAAACCATATAGCAAGGTTCCAGGTTGCATAACTTGAACAATATGTAATACGAGCAAAAAATAATCAACTTAGGTGTTCATCAAATTCTTAAAGCTCCTAACTGGATCTAAGACATGAAAAATTCTACAGAACCAAAGAATAAGATTGCATAGATTATTGCAATAGCAAAAATGTCTAGAATTGAGAGAGAACATAGCGCTTATTAAAATCAACTCGAGCCCTTATATGTGCTTGATAATCCCAGATGCAGACTCTCTCGGAGTAGAGGCTCAATAGAATCCTGCAAAATGCCAAATCACATAATGTTAGCAATAAGTAGAAGTAAAATTAACACGGTAAGCACAAACTGCATAAATGTCTGAAAATAAATGAAGTCCCCAAATCGGAATCGAAGCTTACCATGCCTCCGTGTGGTGAAGATCCACCGACTTGACTCGAGTTCCTTTTTCCAATTGCATATCCCATTGATTAATTAAATAAGACAGCTTTGGTATGAGACAAAGCTATCCATCAGGCTTGATATAAAGTGAAAGTGACATGATTAGTTATAATTAATTTGATAATTACCACAGCCTCACACATTTACTTGACTCAAACAATTGATTCGTGCTTTATGTGTGTTTTGGTTTTGCAAAAGTAAGGGTTTCAGACAATAAGCAAAGAACAATTGGAATATGAAAGAACCGTGAGACGGATTTGATTACCCAAATCTGAAAGTAAATATTTAAGCAATTGGAAAAGGAGAATACAAAGGAACCATGAGCTCCCATAATTTATGGTTAGTTGATTCTGTGATTTACCAGGTCGACAAAGTGGAAATATTATCTTCTTAAGCACCTCAGCCTCCCTCTCGAAATCCTATTGGAATAGGAGGAAGAACAAACATGCCATCATTGCCATAGAAATTTAAAAATCTAAAAAAAGTCAGATCATATACTTAATTGTTACCACGACATGCTTGTTAACCAATTTATCAGGTACAACTCACTATGGCCCTCTTAGCATCTTCTGGTTCTGGTCACGTTGGCCATGACCGGACGAGTAATGCAGATAATCTAATCACCGATAGTTAATTTATCATCACAACTCACTATGGCAGTATGGTTGATTCCCTTGAAATCAACTATTTTTTAGGCAAGATTCCATGGGACCTTGAAATCAAGAACGATTGGATCTGTTCGTTGGTGCAAAGGAGACGTTGCTGATTAGATTCGTTTGCATGCATATGGGACTAAC
>WEIB01001070.1:0-21670 GCA_015476505.1 Urochloa ruziziensis | reverse complement strand
AATCGAAGTTCGTCCCAACGAGACAAACATTTGCTTTCGGTTTTTCAACGAGGATTTTATCTTGACCCCGAAGCAAACTCAGTGAGGCTCTTGGTTTCAACAAGAGAAGCATCATTGATGCCAACCTGTTGGTGACTAACCACCGGTACAACCGTGCCGCATGGTGGGATAGCATCACCGGCGAGCCATCCTCGGGGAAAAATAGCATCACTGCCATCCAAAATCCCACTCTTCGTTTTCTGGCGAAGTGGATCGCTATGGTGGTCCACCACGCGCTGATTTGCGTCTTTGCCTCTTGCCTGATTTAGAGTGCCTTTATGCCATGGTCAAGAAAATTTGTTTCTCACCGGTCATGAGCATGCTTGATAACTGGCAGAGGTTAGTCACTGGCCGAGCCACAATGACATAACCTCGCTAGTCACCCGCATTGCCATCCATGTTGGTGCTTTGCAAGGCACTCAAGTCACTTTCCTTCCCACTACACAAGAATATCAGTCTTGCATTAGTTTAGACCATTTTATCCAGGGTCACTTGATGCGCGAGGGCCCTGGCCATACTCTTTTCATGTGTTATCCTGGTTTCATCGACGAAGTCGAGCTTCCATGCCCAGCTTTGTCGCTGAAATCAGCGAGATGTCTAACCATGCAGCTTAGAAGGAGGGAACCCACTCGTCACAGTGTTGCAGGCCTTACAACACGTGGCAGGTGAGCCAGGCATGACGGTGAAGTCGGAACTTCTACCGCACCTCAGCCCGAGTACCGCTACCAGCAGCAGCCCGAGTACGACTACCAGCAGCCGCGGAGAACCCACTGCCAACATGAGCTTTGAGGAGGCGTTTGACTACCAACAAGGAACGGCAGGATACGGCCCGCAGGTCCGGACCATCCGCCTCCGCCAGGTATGACTACGAGAACCCGGTCTCCCGGGGGATCGCTGATCTTAATACCAGGTTGGAGACGATGACGCTGCAACAGCAGCAACTCAGAGATGAAGTTGCACACAACACTGATCTCACCAAGCAGAACTGGGGGATGACCACATCCCTCCAGACCGACATTCACGGCTTCTTCGACTACATGCACTACGACCCCAACCAGTAGTACCAGTGAGCTTCATCGAAGCGGGGGGGAGTCTCAGGCATGATCGAAAGCCGTCGCGTTGCCGTTTGCCTTGCCGTTTGCCTTGCCGTTGCCTTGCCTTGCCTTTGCCTTGCCTGCCTGCCTTGCTATGATAAAATAAATGCTAAAAAATATAATAAATAAATAAAATAAAAGCTCCAAAAGATGTCTTTATGTATGGAATTATGGTTGAGAACCTCTGGAATGATGAATAGTTGCTCTGTTTATGTCCTCTAAGTGCCTCGTGCTTAATCCTTTACTCTTGAGTATTTGAGTTCTTTGGCATTTAAGGATCCACCATGATAAAACTGTGGGAGCAAGAGCGCTTGTTCATTGTTTAAGTTATTGTGAGTTTTGATATGGTTTGTTTCAAGGTATAACTGCATGCTTAGTAAGGAACCTCTCGGAAGTTTTATAAAATGTTACATGGTGAATCTTCCTCGATGGTTTAAAATGTCCTATCCAGAGCCTAAACAGTTATACATTTGTTGAACTACCATATGCTATCTTGAGTTGCTTTGAGTCTTGTCGAATGGTGAAGTCCGCTTGCAGAAGGCACTAGACATTTATCGGTCTTCCCATCCACCTCAGCCTCAAAATGTCCGACTAGTCAAAGTCCCGCTCCGGGGTTGACGTCCACCGTCGATGACATACACTCACCTCATCATAAAGCTCACCCCAAAGGTCCTCAATTACTCCATACAAAGCTGAGCTCCTCTCTGTTACCAAAGTAAGAGAAGAGATGTATTCAAAAAAAATATGGAGACAAATGCTCCATCTGAAAAAAAAGAGAGAAGAAACATCTCAAAATATGAGAGAGAGAAATAAAATAATAAGGAGTCTCAAAGACCTTTGAGCATCACACCTTCTCCCTTTCCATTTGAAACCCCATGAATTCCAAAGACCGGAATTTGCAAGTGCCATCGCTCGCGGACCACTCTTCGACTCGACAACAGAAGTAACCAAGGTATGCCACTCTTACCCTACCTACAACTCCACTTCAGCCTTAGTGTAGGGAGAAAAAAAATTGGTCAATCCCGACCAAGAGTGAGGATTAAACACCTTGAGTGACTCGAGAGTACCATCGGGGAATGAATAAACCATCTTTTGAAAATTCTTATCTCCAAGATGGAACCTGAAAAGTTGCAGGAAATACTTTAGAGATGACCGTTCAAGCTCTCAATAGCCCAAAACATGAACCGCTGCAGCCCCACGTGGAACCATGGTATGAGTTCTCTTTTATGCCAACTTATTCAAGTGATTCGTTGAGTTTTGGCTTAAGCACAGGGTACTTTAAGAGTATACACATTGAAGCAACTCCTGACCTACCGAACCTAAAGTTTTAGCCTCGCTCGAGGACGAGCAAGAGTCTAAGCTTGGGGGCGTGTTGACGGCCATTGTAACCTCGTAGTGACCGTCAACATTTCGGTAAAATGAGGATGATCATACCATACTCCATGCATAAAAGTATTTTTACTGACAAATTCCACAAGTTTGGATGAGTTGTGCTTGCAGGATGAACCAGGAGAAACAAGGGCCAAACCGGGCACAGGGCCAGGCCGGCCGGCCTGGGCTAGGCCGGCCGGCCTCCCCTGGCCAGGTCTGGCCACGTCACTGATCCACAAGCCATACCAAATGCCCAGGATGATCAAGAACCGTGCAAACAACGTCGGTTTGATCCAAGGACCCGGAAGGCCTAGAGGTGAAAGCACATGGATTGAAGGGCCCACATCCTAGGATTCTCGGACAAGCTTCAACTAAACGCAACTGTTACCGACCTTGGGAGAGCATCAGGACCGTTCATACAGAGGACGGTGCCAAGTGGCACCAGGGCCACCCTCTGTGGCCGCCACGTCTCCTCCTTCGCGTGAAGCTTAAGCAGGACCTTGGCGTGCTAGTGACGCTGACATCCACCCCCTGGAGGCTATAAAAGGCAGCTCATTCACCTTGGAAAGACACACACCACATATCTCAAGTCTTTATTTGAAGGGAGCTCTAGTATCTTTTTCATTTCTTAGATTAGGATTAGAGTTGGGAGTAGAGTCGAGTCGAGCTTAGCTCGGATCTTTGGAGTCTTCGGAGTTCTCGTAAAGCTTTTGTATCCTTTCCTTCTTTTGAAGAGTTTATTTATATAACTACTTTCTTACTTCAGAGCTTAAGTATCTTTTATATTTCTATCTTGCTCTTCTTTTAGAGTAAAGATCTTGCTCTCTTTAGAGCAAAGTCCTATCCCCTTTAGTTTTAGTGTAGAGTTTAGTTTAGCTCTACCGGGCTTTATCTCGCGGGTTTGCTCGCCTTGACCGGGCCGTAAGACGCCTTAGGGAAGACGGGGATTTCTCTTGACAAGCCTCAAGAGAAATCTTAATCATCGAGTGCAGACGTGGTGTCTGGCTTGATGATTAACTAGGAAGTGTGTTGCACCCCACAAAACTGCAGTGGTAGGCGGCAGGTGGTGACAGCCCTGTCCGTCCTTCGTAGTCCACCACGTTCGGGTGTACTCATAACAGTAGTGCTGAGCCCGGAGAACCCCCTCTCTCATCCCGTTCTGAGGTTCTCCCGTTCTAGCCGTCGAAGCGAGCTCTGTTCCCGGTATCTAAGCTAGGGTCTAGGCTAAGGCTAGAGTGCCTTTTGCTCTGAGTTAGAAAGAGTCTAGGTCCGGTCTCTCCCAACGTCTTTCCTTTTCTTTAGAAATAGGTGCTCCGTGTGTCGCTGGTCTTTCAGACCTTCTATCCGGTCATTAACTTAACCATTATCCACCCAAACCTAGAGTTTGTGCCCCTGGGTTTGTGGCTTGATATTTCTGGCAAGATACATCATTTCATTCTTCTATACACTTTAACCATCTGCTTCCCTGCGGAAATATAAATACGATATCCTGGGGTTACACCCAAGGTGAAGTGCTACAACGAGATATATTCCGTGCGCTTGCAGAATTAATTTTGCATACAACGACATATATCTACGCGCTCTTGAGCATTGCTAAAACGTGACGCTAAGGAGTGCCAACAATCTTCCGGCTATGCGTCGGATGATCCAACGGGCGGATCTTCCGATGCACAGTCGGATGATCCGACAGGCCCCGAGCAAAACCTAAAGTTCATGGAATCGAAGTTCTAGCCCACCAACTGAGATAAGATTCTAGGCATGAGTTCTAGGCATGTATTCAAGATGATTCACCAAATGAAATCCACTAGAACATCCTACATTGATAGATCGGGCAAAAGGGAGTTTGAATGAGGTTTGAATGAGATACCTTTGAGATTTCCCGCGAAAACTCCGGAAGATCCAATGGGGATCGAACCTCCGATGCTTGGGAAGTCCAAAGGAGCTTGAAGATCACGAATCCCTTGGTTGAAACTCGAAATCGCCCGAAGCACGGGAGAAGGGGCGAGAACGGGCATCGGTGGGAGAAAAAGAACGGTCTGGGCTCCCAACGGTTAAGTCCCGATATTTATACTTGAGGCACTGGCCGGATGATCCGACGTAGGGTCGGATGATCCGACGGAGCAGAGATTCCCCGAAGAGGCTGCGTAAGATCCGGTAGACTGATACAGACCGGATGATCCGGCCATGGGTCGGACGATCCGGCTAGATGATACGCTTAGCAAATGGGTGACCTGCGGACGGTCCGCCACTTGTGAGGCAGACAGTCCGCGAAAGGTAGACAGTCCGCCCATGTGATGGCAGACAGTCTGCCAGCTGGGTAAGATCTGGCTGACGATATGAACCGGATGATCCGGCTAAGGGTCGGATGATCCGGTAGACAGGAAAACATAAACTTTCTAGATGAGATTCGAACGATGATTTTGAGAGATTTAGCTTATGGACATATAAGAACACTTGCCCCAAATTGATCAGCCACAATCATCATTACATAACCATGACTAATTTGAGACGAGAAATGATCCAACGATCACAAATCCAAATATTTTTGAAAAACTCACACAAAAAAACATTTTAAATCTATTCTAGGCAACAATCAAAGTGTATGCAACATGTCAAGCCAAGTAACGAGAATCCAAGATATTTAGCTCACTCCTTAGAGAACAAAACCTTTGCTCATCAAGAGGCTTTGTGAAGATATCGGCTAGTTGACTTTTGGTCCCTACATGGCTTAGGGCTATATCTCCTTTGGCTTCATGATCTCTAAGGAAATGGTGTCTAATGTCAATGTGCTTGGTTCTTGAATGTTGGACGGGATTGTTGGCTAGCTTTATGGCACTCTCATTATCACACAAGAGTGGAATATTTTTGAACTCACAACCAAAGTCTCTCAAAGTTTGTCTCATCCATAGGAGTTGGGCACAACAAGCACCGGCCGCAACATACTCGGCCTCGGCGGTGGATAGCGCAACAGAATTTTGTTTCTTAGAGCTCCATGACACCAAGGACCGACCAAGAAATTGGCAAGTCCCGGTAATACTCTTTCGATCTACCTTGCAACCGGCATAATCCGAGTCGGAATAGCCAAGTAAATCAAAAGTGGAGCCCTTGGGATACCACAAGCCAAGGTTAGGAGTATGCACCAAATATCTAAAAATTCTCTTTACGGCCATTAAATGACATTCCTTAGGATTGGCTTGAAATCTTGCACACATGCACACACTAAGCATTATATCCGGCCTAGATGCACAAAGATAAAAGCAAAGAACTAATCATGGAGCGATATACCTTTTGATCAACCGATTTTCCTTCTTCATTGAGATCAAGATGTCCACTCACCGGCATTGGAGTTTTGATAGCTTTAGCCTCGGCCATGTCAAACTTCTTGAGCATATCACTTGTATATTTGGTTTGACATATGAAAGTTTCGTTCTTCAATTGCTTGATTTGAAATCCGAGAAAGAACTTCAATTCACCCATCATAGACATCTCAAATCTTTTGGTCATGATCCTACTAAACTCCTCACAAAACTTTTCATTCGTAGAACCAAAGATAATATCATCAACATATATTTGACATACAAACAAATCTTTGTCTACTTTTTGAGTAAAGAGAGTAGAATCAGCTTTGCCCATTACAAATCCGTTCTTGAGAAGAAAATCCTTAAGGCATTCATACCATGCTCTAGGAGCTTGCTTGAGCCCATAGAGCGCCTTATGGAGCTTGTACACGTAGTCGGGGTGGTCAAGATCTTCAAATCCCGGTGGTTGCTCCACATACACTAGCTCTGAGAGAGGCCCATTCAAGAATGCACTCTTGACATCCATTTGATAAAGCTTGAAATCATGATGTGTGGCATAGGCTAGAAGAATGCAAATGGATTCAAGCCTAGCCACCGGAGCATAAGTTTCACCAAAGTCTAGACCTTCAATTTGAGTGTAGCCTTGAGCAACCAATCTAGCCTTGTTTCTTGTAACAATGCCATGTTCATCTTGCTTGTTCCGGAAAACCCACTTGGTGCCAATCACATTTTGTTGGGCCTTGGAACTAATTCCCAAACTTCATTTCTTATGAAATTGTTCAATTCTTCTTGCATGGCCACAATCCAATCCGCATCACCAAGAGCATCTTCTACCTTAAGAGGTTCCAAAGAGGAAACAAACGAGTAACATGCACAAAAATTTGCTAAACGTGAACGAGTGGTTACCCCTCTTCGGATGCTCCCAAGGATATTATCAACGGGATGATCCCGTTGTACACTTTGATGTACTCTTGGGTGTGAGGATGTTGATTAACGTTGAGTGAGTCCATCATCATCTTGATCATGAGAATCATCAACTTGAGCTTCATCACCTTGAACTCCCCCTTGATCATTGCCATGATCATGATCGTCACCATGAACTTGATCTTGATCTTGAAGAGAGCTTGGTCCTTCAACTCTTGTTGATGATGATGGATCAATGTTTGTGTTCGCCGGAACTTGATCCTTGTCTTGAGCTTCTTGAGGTCGCACTTCACCTATACCCATTCTCATAATGGATTCGCTTGGAGGCTCTTCATTTTCTACAAGGTCATTCTCAACTTGGTCTACTTGAGAGCCGTTTGTTTCATCAAATTTCACATCTACCGTGACCTCAACACAACCGGAGGTTTTCTTGAAGACACGATAGGCATGCTCATGAGTTCCATAACCAAGTAAGAAACCTTCATCTACTTTAGGTACAAATTTAGAGCTCTTGGTTTTATTATTAAGTATATAGCATTTGCATCCAAAAACTCTAAAGTAATGCACTTTGGGTTTGTTACCGGTGAGTGCTTCATATGGAGTCTTGCTTAAGTACTTGTTTAGAAAGAGACGGTTAGAGGCATGGCAAGCAGTGTTAACCGCCTCGACCCAAAATATATCCGGAGTCTTGTATTCATCAAGCATTGTTCTTGCATTTCAATCAACGTCCGATTCTTCCTCTCAACAATGCCATTTTGTTGAGGAGTATATGGAGCGGAAAGTTCATGCTTGATCCCTTCTTCATCAAGTAGTTCTTCAACATTTGTATTTCTAAACTCCGAGCCATTGTCACTTCTCATGTGCTTGACCTTCAACTCAAATTCATTTTGAGCTCTTCTAATGAATTTCTTGATAATCCCTTGAGCTTCACTCTTGTCCCTCAAGAAAAATACCCAAGTGAATCTTGAGTAATCATCCACAATCACTAGACCATATTTGTTTCCACTAATACTAATATAAGCAATTGGTCCAAATAAATCCATATGAATCAACTTCAATGGTCTAGAGCTAGTCAATATAGTCTTGGGCGGATGAGAAGCACCAACTTGTTTCCCGGCTTGACAAGCGCTACATAACCTATCTTTCTCAAACAAAACATTTGTTAATCCTAGAATGTGTTCATCCTTTTGAAGTTTGGCCAAGTTCCTCATGCCAACATGAGCTAGCCGGCGATGCCAAAGCCAACCCAAGCTAGATTTTGCCACTAAACAAGTCTTCGGTTCCACTTTAGTGGTTGTGAAATCAACCAAATAAAGCTTTCCCTTAAGTTGACCCGTAAAAGCAATAGAGGAATCATCCCTTCTAAGAATGCTCACACCCTCATTAGTAAAGAGACAATTGTAGCCTTTCTCACAAAGTTGTGAAACCGACAACAAGTTGTACCCCAAGGAATCAACTAAATAAACATTTGAAAGAGATGAATTGTTTGAGATAGCAATGTCACCTTGACCAACAACATCATCATGATTGTTGTCACCAAATGTAATTCTTTCAATGGGTGAGTCATATTCTTCTAACTTGGTAAACATACTCTTCTCTCCAGTCATATGATTTGAACAACCACTATCAAGCAACCATGAAGAACCACCGGAGGAATATGCCTACAAAACAAGTTAAGCTTTGTGTTTAGGTACCCAAACGAGCTTGGGTCCTTGGGTGTTAGAACTAGGCAACTTTGGCACCCAAACACTCTTCATCATCTTCTTGGCATGAATACCAACATACTTGACAACCATTCTCCCATTGTGGTCCCACATGACCGAATAATCAATAGTGTAGTTGGGAGATGGCTTGTGCTCATTGATCTTCTCACTTGTCTTCCCCGAAGTTGAGCCCTTCGCACCCTTGCTAGGGGCCACAACAACGGGCTTTGCTCTTGGGGTGGTCTCCCTTGACACACCATGAGCAAAGTTCATCAAATCAAAAAGATTGGCACCTTGAGTGAACTATGGCACATCTTTTCCTTGGATCCTTTTCGTGCCATTTGCTTTTCCTCCTCTAGTGTATCCAAGTTCATCCTTGATGTTAGGATATCTCTCGGCATGATAAGCCGGATGGGACTCAAATACACTCTTCTCTTGAGCTTTGCCTTTGCCCTTGCCAATGACCTTGTTCAACTCTTTGAGTTGAGTGTCTTTTGCCTTGATCTCCTTCTCTAGCTTGGCAAGTTAGCAACACAAGAATCCACATCTATTTTATAACATCTTGAGCAACCTTTGCTAGTGGAGGCATCGGATTCAAGAGTGACTTTGGAGTCGGTCTTGATGCTTTTCCGAAGAATGTCATACTTAGCTTCACGGTCTTTGTACTTGACCTCAAGGCTTGAATGCCTTTGTTGATGCTCACTATGAACATTCTTTAGATTAGCTAGAGAGTCATTTGCCTTGGTCATTTCCTTAGACATCCTCTCATTTGAGTCCTTAGCCAATGACAAGTCAACGGCCAATTTCTCCCCCTTAACCTTCTCCTCATCTAGAGCTTTCTCAAGAGCAAGGTTTCTCTCCTTTTCAAGGATGAGCAAGTCTTCTTGCCTATCAAGAGTAGCTTCTGTCTTATCCAATTTCTCCATAAGCTTTTTAATATGCTTAGCACCTTTCTTGCCAAAAGCATTTACTAAGTTCTTATCATGTTTAGCTTCTTCATCTTCTAGATTTTCTATGTCACTAGGTGTTGAGGGAGTAGATGATGGAGGAGTGGGATCGATTAGTACCTTAGTCCCTTGTGCCATGAGACACATGGGAGCTTCATCATCATCATCACTATCAAGGTTCTTGAAGAGTCTTGGTGTTGGTGAAGAATCATGAATGGCAAGAGTTGCCACACCTTCCTTGTCGGAGTCATCACTAGAATCCCAACCTTCACCAACATGAGCATGTCCATTCTTCTTCTTGTAATCATTGCTCTTCTCCTTGTACTTCTTGTCATAGGACTTATCCTTTGACCTCTTGTCTTCCTTGCCTTCCTTCTTGTGAGGGCAATCCGCAATGTAATGCCTTCTCTCACCACACTCATAGCATCTTCGTTGTGAGACCGGCTTCTTAACACCTTTTCTCTTGATAAAGTTCTTGTATTCTCTCACCATCATAGCGGTTTCTTCATCGGTGGTTGCTTCATCACTAGAGTCTTCCTTCTTGCGAGACTTGGAAGGCTTTGAAGGTTTGTCCTTGATTTCACTCTTCTTGCTAGGCTCGGCCTTGAAAGCAATGGCTTTGACTTCTTGAGGCTCACTAGTCTTGGCCTTGACCTTCTCCACTCTATGTGACTCATGATATTGCAACTTGTTATATAGGTCAATGGGAGTCATGAGCTTGAACTTCCTCTTGTCTCTAATCATGGTAGCAAGGTGTGGGTCTCTTGGGGCATATGCTCTAAGCATCTTCTTTGTGACCTTGTGCTCATCCAAATCATCACTACCAAGAAGTCTAATTGCGGACACAAGAAGCTTCAATCGATTGTACATGGCTTCCAAGTCTTCATCATCCTTCATTGTGAAAGCATCGAGTTCTCCTTGAAGTGCATCCATCTTTCCTTCCTTGATAATCTCATCACCTTCATGTGACCTTCTAAGCTCATCCCAAATTTCTTTGGCTACTTCAATTCCCCTAACCTTGTTGTACTCATATGTGCTCAAGCAACTCCTAAGAATGATGATGGCTTGAGCATTGCGGTAGTTGTCATGTTCTTGTTCTCTTGTGAGGGGTGGCTTGGCTTTCTTATCGATGCCCACACATGTCACGGTCCAAAGATGTGGATGAAGACCATACAAGTACATCTTCATGTCATCCTTCCATCGAGAATAATCATTTCCATCAAAGTGTGGAAACTTGCCCAATTGAACCGATGAAAAAGAAATTGCATCCGGATCTTTCTTGGATGAGGAGGATGAAGTCTCATCATACTTGTGAGGAACATTGTGAAGGCTTGCAAGAACCTCTTTTTCTTTCATCTTTTCTTTTACTATCTTGAGATCTCTTCTTTCTACCTTCTCATCAAACTTCTTCTTGAGCTTCTCTTTTCTCTTCTTATTCTTCTCGACCTCATCCAAGGTCTCTTCAACATCACTCACATCAAAATCATCGTCACTTGACACGATCACTTCATGAGTTTCATCCTTGTTTGAACCGACAACACCGGAACCATCCCCGGAAGGAGCCATAGTGTTTTCTCTTATGTGATTAAACCTTAATCAAGAGAACCTGCTCTAATACCAATTGAAAGGACCAACACTAGGCCTAGAGGGGGGTGAATAGGGCCTGTTAAAAATCCTGAAAAATTCTTCACGAAAATGTCCGATGGTCGGATGATCCGACGCAGTCTCGGATCTTCCGGCTCCTGGAAGATCCGACACTGTGTAGGATCTTCCGACACAGAGAGGAGACTAACTTCGAGATTCAAAAACTAACAAGTTATTCAAGAATCTATTTGAATACAAAGCTGCTGGATGAAGTAACCGAGCACCTAAGTATGATCTCTAAGGTCGAACAACACCTAGCACATGGATCGGGCACAAATAAGGTGAAGAACAACAAGAACAATAGCAAGAACAAAGAGACACAAGATTTGTTCCCGAGGTTCACTCCACAAAGGAGCTACGTCCCCGTTGAAGGGTTCACAAAGAACCGGGTTGTCACTAACCCCTTGCCTCCCTCAATCAACCACAAAGGAAGATTGAGTCACTTACTATTGCTCTCACAAAGAGAGGGAAAATACAAACTTTCCGGTGCTCAAACCACAAAGGAATGGGGCTACCGGCGATGCCTAACCGTCTAGGAGCAAAGCTCCAAGAGTAACAAACGTGGATCGACGAATCAAGCTTGCTTCAAGTGCTTCTTGAGATGAATGAATCAAAGCTCACAAGTGCTCGAAGCTCTCACACTCAAACTTTTCCTCTCACTCAAACCCTAGGTGAATCAATGCAAGAATCAAGCTTAGGGTGGAGTAGAGGAGTGCAATCAATGCTCTTAGAGTGTGTTTGATCGTGGAGGCAGCAAGCATTGAATGAGGGGGTGAGGGGGTATAAATACCCAACCCTCAAAAACTAGCCGTTATGTGTTCTGCGAAGGGGTACCGGATCTTCGGCGTAGGGCCGGATCTTTCGAGATTTGAATTTTGTAAGGCTGAAACACTGAAATATGGCTAGTCATGAAAGTTCCGACACAAGGGCCGGATGATCCGGTGGAAGTTCCGATGTAAGTTCCGACGCAAGGTCCGGATCATCCGATGGAAAAATATTAGAGACAGAGCGGCCCGGAACTTTGGGTCAGATCTTCCGGTGGAAGTTCCGACGCCAGAGGGAGAGACGCAGAAACATGAAATTTGGCTAAGTGTTGGAAGTTCTGAAGCAAGGGTCGGATCTTCCGACGGAAAATTAATTCCAGATAGAGCTGCCCAGAACTTTGGGTCGGATCTTCCAGCCTAAGTTCTGGCGCCTGAAGAGAAGACACAAAAATCTGTCTAAGTGTTGAAAGATCCGGTGCAAGGGTCGGATCTTCCGATGGAAAATTACTTCCAGACAGAGCCGCCCGGAACTTTGGGTCGGATCTTCCGGCCTAAGTTCCGACGCACAGAAAACTTGTGAATGGAGGGTTTTTGTGTGTTTGTGTCTCTCGTGTTTATATGGCATCTCAAGTATAAGCACTTTAACAACCTAAACTCATCAAGCACGTCCCCCTTTATAGTACGGTGATCCTATACTCAAATTCAAACTATAAAATAAATTTAAATCGTCTGATAGACTTCGTCACCATACGAATAAGAATTGGGGACCTTCCTTTCACTTTTCTTTTCTTTTCTTTTGATTTTATTCCTGCACAACTCATGCAAAGCATTATATCCAAATTTACATTGTCATTAATTACCAAAACTAGATTAAGTGCCTAGATGCACTTTCAGTGATCAAGCAAATACACTCAATAGGACCATCATCTTAAAATCCTCCAACCGTTGTCTAACCATAGCGACAACGAGAGTGATCTTGATTTAGTTCATCATGACATATAAGATCACGAGCTCATCCTTGCGCACGGGTCGAACGTCCTATTTTGGACAGAGAGTGACGACGATCCTCTTGTGCATCAAACGAAGAGTCAGATTCTGAATGTCACAAGAATGTGTGGCAAAAGAAAGAACGAGCAGCCCCATCCACTTCTCTAGAGTGGGTTCTGAATCAAATTAAACGCCGGAGAAGAGTCCCGCTTGTCGGACTTAAAAGGGTAAGCCCTTCACCGGAAGGTAAAATCAGTAGTTATCTCATGTTTTCCTTTCCAAATTTGATTTTTCCCATTGCATATTTGATTTTTCCAAATCCCCATTTGCATGCTAGAATTATTTCTAGCCTTTTACTCTTTTTTTCTGAAATTCTGAAAATGATTATTGGATTTGAATTTTTTTGAAAAATCTTTTGAGCAAATTTCTGGAGCAACTTTTGTCCATGCACCATGACATGACATCATGAAGCCGCCGATAGGGTTGTGGGCCAAAGTAGGGGCAGGTGGCCCCGACTTGGGGGTCGCTGAACCAGCCCAATGGTTAATGGGCCTCACCTTCCTCCAACGGCTAGTAGTCATTGGGCTTTGCCTCCCAAACGGTGCATCGGCCATTGTTCTATAAATAGAGGTCGAGAGGGGGTATGTTTCATCCATAAACACTTCCACTATTTCATCTTCTCTCACACTCTTTACTCTTTGGTTTTCATTGGAGTTTTGAACAAGATCAAGTGCAAGAAATCCTTTCTCTTTGTCCCCTTGCTGCAAGAAAGTTGTTTGGTGCTCCCAAGCATCGGCAAGCATGAGAGGTGTATGCCGGAAGGCCACCCGGTTGCTTAGGAGAGTGACGGGAACAAGCTCATCCCATTCGCGGGGTAGCACAAGTTCCTCTCACCCCTCCGAACGAACTATAGAGACCACGGCCATGGAGTATGAAGAGAAGCAAGAAGAACAAGCCGAGGAGCAAGATCCGGGGGTGTATAACATCGATGCACCATTCATGGACTTGCAAGATGATCGTGAGAGGCAAGCCTACGCTCTCCTCAAGGACCGAGACTTCGCCCACACTAAGGACTTCGACTCGGACCTCTTGGAAAGCATATATATTGACTTTGAGTTCATCAACATTTCGCATGCTATTGGTTGAGGAGCTTTTGCACCAGTTTTCGAACTTGGCTCTAGGCCCCTTACCCTACAGTTTCTTTGCACTCTTTGGGAGGTCGCTGACAGTATCACGTTTCGGTTTTTGGAATGTCGTACCATCTTACATGGAAATCTTTGAGTAGCGTCCTCGGTTTCAACCCTCGTTGTTCTCTCGAGATAGATACAGCTTGCCACGATTTTCTCGTTATGGTTTTTGGGAGGAGATCTCTGGTTTGGCCACCGTTGGCAAATTTACACCTCAGTGTAAATTATAACCGGTGGATATCACGCATTGCTTGAATAGTAAAATTAGGGATTCACAAATAAAAATAGCAAAAATATTTTTTCGTAGCCCATGAGGGCATCCCCGAGCTACGCACTCGTCACAAGTCACGAGTATTCACACGAAATACGTGCGCATGCGATGCCCAGCCTTCGTACTCATGACCTCCTGCCTAGCGAGACATCCTTACCTCGAGGGAGTTATATTCCTTTTTACCCTTGTTGCAAGCTTAGGTCTATTATTTGAACATCTAAATGGCTTCAAATAAAAAAAATTGTAACTACAAAGTTGTAGATCTCTTTGAAACATATAAATTTCGTATAAATCCTCTCTTCATCCAAGACCGTATGCAAAAGTTACGAAATTCAGAATACAATCTGAAATTCAAATAACAAGAGCGGGAACAAGGGTGGGAAATGGAACACTGAAATTTTAGACATCTAAACGACCTCAAATCAAAAAACTTTCTGCTACAAAGTTGTAGATCTGAGACTACATGAAAAAGTTACAAAATTTAGAATACAACATGAACTTCAAGTTACAAGAGCGGAAATGAGGATGTGAACTGTTTTGAACATCTAAACAGCTTTAAATCGAAAAACTTTCAACTACAAAGTTGTAGATCTCGTCAAAACGTATATATTTCATATAAAGTTTCTCTCAATCCAAAATCATATGCAAATGTTATGAACTTTTGAAGCGAAACAATTCGCTCCCGGTTAGAATGACTGTCATTCGGTTCGTTTGGGCTGATTAGAATTGTGGTCTCTGCATTAATGTCCTGACTCAGCGAGACCTTCTGACTCTATCAAGAACCCCTGTTCTTGATTCGGTGAACTGCATATCTTCCATGCATGCTACGACTGCTACCTGCACTGACAAGTTCATCTACGGCAAAGGCTTCAATGGCATCGGTTACTAACTCATCTGGTATAAGTTTAACCACTGTGTTCGCATTAGGTTATGCAAAACATCTTGTTGTTAATGAGATACTCAGGTTAATTAGCAATCCCTAATATTTCTAAGTCATGCTATATATGATTTTAACATGTTAATTAGATCATGTATTGTTGTTTACAAATTTTCTCTATTATGTAAACTTCGTGACTAATTCACGTACCCAGCACTGTTACCTCTGTTTACCACTGGTTGCATGCAGATCGTAGGAATGTAGGCACGTAGTCCATGCGTGCCCTCTGTTATTAGCTTCTTTTGTCCAAAGGATTTTTTTTTAGGAACTGTCTAAAGGCGAGTGATGGCATCAGTTGAAACAGAGGGTCATTATTTGGGCCGGGAGGAGCATTCATTAGCAACCAGAAAATTCGGCGCCAGAAGTTAGCAGGGCTATCTCATCGGCAACCACTTCACGTACTCGATCAGCAGAGATATCTTTCGTTATGCATGGCCCTATCCCTATATATACCAAGCCTGCCTCTCCTAGCTCTCCACCCATCCTCCACTACTTTCACACGTGACTGATAGCAAGCTAGCAAGCTCGAGTTGTTCTGCAAGCATGGGGTCTGCGCCGCACAGGGTTCTGGTTGTTTGTGCCGTGCTAATGGCGATAGCCGTAGCGAATGCTGTCTCCGGCGAGGTGGGAATCGGTTGTCATCGGCCTGGCCAAATGCATCGACTGTACCAGGAAGAACATGCAGGCTGAGGCGGCTTTCAAAGGTAGACAGATATAGGATTAATTCGCAAAGTTAAGTTGTTTCAATCATGCTTGGCTCTGCCGTACCTTTACATCTTTTTGGTACCTTACATCGACTGTAATCCAGATCTTAAGGTGGCGATCAAGTGCAAGGACAGCAACTGGTGAGTACACGAGCAAGGCTGTCGGCGAGCTCCAGACTTCTGGCGCTTTCAGCGTCCCATTCCCCGTCGACCTCCATGGCGCCGACTGCCTCGCGCAGCTCCACAGTGCAGCGGGCACGCCGTGCCCGGGGCAGGAGCCATCTAGGATCACGCCACTGGCAAATGCCACCTTTGTTGCCATCCCCGGGAAAACGCAGCAACCATCTGCGTTGTGCGCATCCGTGACCATCTGCGGCCCGATCACGAAGCGTTTCTTCGACCACTTCCACAAGAAGCCAGTGCCGCCGAATAAGCCCAAGCCACAGCCACCAACGAACGGCTCGTCGTCGACGCCCTCGCCGGGCGGCTCCCAAACTCCAGTGATCCACCACCACCACTTCTTCGACCACTTCCACAAGAAGCCTGTGCCACCACAGCCTAAGCCAGAGCCCAAGCCACAGCCGGAGTCCCACGCTCCCACACCATCGCCTGTATCACCGACTCCGAACTAGTACCCTCCGCTGGCCAGAGGCATTGAATCCACTCTGTTTGCCCCTGATCGAGTTGCAAGCATGGTAATCTTGCGTGACTTTGCTGCATGCAGTGCTCATTATTTGCAGCAGAATAATGGTTATTTACATGTGTGATCGAGTTGTGAGACTTTTCTTTCGCCAAGAGACAAGTGTGAGATTAGAGTCATGGATTTCCTTTCAGCGACGAATGGTGTGTTAATTTAATGAGAGCTCAGAGAATGGCATAGGTGTAATGTTTTCTGTAATGTGTGGAAGTTATACCAATATATATATGTGCTTTATTTACAGTTTGTTTATTATGTCCTGTTCTGCTGTTCATGAATTTGTAAACGGAGTTGTCGATGGTTTCCCAAGCTATTGAATTTTTTATCACCCCCTCACATTTGTATGTACAGCCGATAATTTATCGCATGGTTGGTAACGAATTAGGATTTCTATAAAAATGTAACACGTGTGAAGCACATGTATACATCATCATGCCATGTCATTCTCATATATCTGACACCATGGAGAATCAATTTGCTGGAGAATACTTCAACAAAATCCGTATGAAATTACAACTGTGCTTTTGTAGTGGCGTGTGATGAACCCGCTGGGTCACGATACAGAGATTCCATCAAGCGGTTTGAACGGGCATGTATATATACAGCTTGCAGCACTGTAACTGTGAGTGACGAGAAAGAGGTTCCATTAAGACATTTATTTGTACACTAGCAAATTAAAAATCACTTGATATTAATAAAAGCAGCAAAGAGGAGAAGACCATATGGCACACCGTACCTACTCTTATTGAACGTGGGTTCATTGTTACACTGTGCACTGTCCCCAGCTAAACCATGCATAAAGTTTTTGACACAGGAACAGGAAGTACTATACTTTTTGCCCGTTAATAAGTTAGGCTAGGAAATCCATTAGGTAGCCCACCTACAATTTTGTGATTTGTGCTACCGTTTTATGTATCTAATATTTTTACTCGCAAAAAGATATTATCTAATATTTAAAAACTAGAATGTACCAAACTAAAGTTTTAGAATGGTCCTTTTGACCGCGCCTAACGTCAACGTACCACATGCATATTACTCCCTCCGTCCCAAAAAGAAGGTCGTTTTAGGTGTTGGGCACGGGGATTAAGGAAGGGCAAAAAAGTAGAGAGCGCACAAGAATCGAGAAGGAATAGATGAGGAGAGAGATAGAGATAGAGTTGTATTGGAAAGCGAGAACGACACTCTTTTTGGGACAAATTTTGAAGGCTAAAACGACTTTTTTTGGGACGGAGGGAGTATGACGCAACAAGATGGCCAGTCTGGCTTGGTCTGCTGGCTCACGCTTATATGGTGATGATCTGACACGGCGCCTGTCATGCCAAGGGCAATGGCATCACAAGCGTGTCGCATACGCTAAATCAGCACATATGCTTCTAACCCTACACGTCACAATAAAGTGAAAACTGTATGTTCGTCATTCCAAGGAATGAGATTGTATTTTGGTCGGTCCAAGGACAAGGAACAACCCTTGGAGTTCTAAAATGGAAATTTCCCCAGCTGCACTCCTATGCCAAGAAGCCTTGTATACTGGTAAGCAAGGTTCTGTCTGCTGACTTTGATTTCAATTTCTGGTTACCTCTCTCACACCAAGCAGCTGACCAGTTCAGAGAACTGAGTGACCTCATCAACCAATTAGAAATCAATGATCGGCAGCAAGATCAATGGTCCTACATCTGGGGCAACTCGGTTTTCACAAGCAAAAATGCTTACAAATGCCTACGTGGCTCACACCCTGCATCCCCTCTTTTCAAGTGGATGTGGAAATCAAGAGTGCCCAACAAGCTCAAAGTCTTCTTTTGGCTTTTGCTAAGGGACGGATTCAACCTAAGGAATCTCCTTCGTCGGAAGAATATGCATCTGCCCTGCTACAATTGTGTTCTTTGTGTGGAAAATGTTGAAGAAACACGCAGTCATCTGTTCTTTGAGTGCCCTTTCAGCCAAGCTGTATGGATCTTCCTCGACATTCATTGGAACTTAAATCTACAACCTCTGCAGATGATCATACAAGCAAGCTAAGACAAACCTTCGGGCAAGTCATTTTCAGAGAGATAGTAATTACAGCTTGTTGGTCTTTGTGGTGCCACCGAAACTCTATCATTTTTTATGGTGGCACTCTTTCCTTTGCTCGATGGCAGTCACATTTTGTAGAAGAGATGAAGAAGGTTACCCTGAGGGCCAAACCTTCGTTAGTGGTTGATTAACCTTTGGCTGAGTAGTCTCTCATAGATGCATTCCTCTTTTATTTGGGCCTAGGGCCTTGTATATGTACATATTCTTTTATATATAATGAAAAATAGGCGTAGGGGCCTCCCCTGCCGTTCCCTTCAAAAAAAAGGAAAAGGAACAACTAATTTTTCTTCATTCTAAACTCTATATTTTAGTTCCTATATTTTGTTTATTAAGTTGGTGATCAAATCACTAGATGTTGCAAAAAAATATATATATCTAAGTGCTACTATGGTATATTAAGCCCGGAACAATGAACAACGTGTACAAAATTTGAATTTCATTTGCGAATTAAAATTTCTAGAATATTTTGAATTACACTTACAGTTAAGTGAATTTCCGACGTCCTAGGCTCAGACGGTAGTACGGCAATAAAAAATCCCGCCGCAGTATGTATATAATATTGTATGCAACATGTGAATTTTGCAACATCTAAGAATAACATATGTAACATCAAAAAATAGTATATGCAACATGCAAAAGTCATTATTGCAACATTGAAAACGCATAAAAATCATCTGCAATAGGAGTAAAATTTCCGCCGCAACATCGAGTACTTGTTTCATGCAACATTCTAATTGCAGCAGGCATAACATCACAAATCACAGGTGAAACATCACAGAACTCATTGTTGAAATAAATATCACAAAAGTCATGACGCAACATCTCAATTCGCGGCTATAACATTACAAAATCGCAACCGCAACATGCTGAAAGTGCATCTAGTCCCTTAAGTGGGTTTTGGTGAATTGAATGACGAAACGATTAAAGAACTAACATGTCTTGTAAAGTTTATGAGTAGGATTTAATTTGAATAATCATGATACTTGAGTATTCATTGGTTGAAAGCATCAATGTTTGGCTCATAAGCAAGAAGTGATGGCTCTCATAGTGATATAACGTGATGTACAACAAGTAAGTGTGAAACATGAAAAGAGACTTGGTCTTTAACTTTGTGAAGGTTGAGATCCGTCATGATCAAGGCTGGATAAAATTGAGAAATACGAGCTAAGGAATATATGCTAAGAGAAAAGGTGGTATGGGACATCGTGACTCTATATACTCTATGTATGACTTGCATGAGAAGACATGGATATATTGGATAATATTCTATGGTCAAAGCAAATGGTTGGATTTCATGAATGATACAAGTATGTATGTAGCTATCTGTGAAGCATGGAAGAAAGGTTGGATTTCGAGATTGTCTTTCTAAGGACCAAGCATTGTGTGATCAAGTTGCGGCTTGAGTCATGAAATCTTTGCTAAGGGTGACGAAACTTTCTACGGATCAACTTGATGAATCATGATCACATGTGGACTTCATATAAGCAAGTATCAATATTTATAGAAGAAGTTGACTTGCAACTAGAAGTGGATTTCATTCTATGTCAAAGGTTCAAGTCACTAGCTCAAGTTGATATTTGCTCAAGCTTAAGCAATGTGGACAGTCCTCAAAAGAAGAATTGATTATGTGCGGCACAATTGAAGGCATTCAAGCTCAAGCAAATGATTGGATTTTATAATTATTCTTGAGTATAGAAATGTCATACTATGAAGAGGGATGTCACATTGAATAATTGACTTAACACCACAATAGTGCTCAAAAGTTAACCTAAGTGAGATAGCCTTGAGAGTTGAGAAGGAAATTGAGCAAGTGGGTGCTCACTGACCCAGGGCGGTTTAACCGTGCCTAGGGGCCTGTTTACCGCCTCTAACCTCTGACAGCTCCAACGGCTAGTATATTTGAAATGGCGGTTTAACCGGCCTTAGGGGGCGGTTTAACCAGCCATGGCAGATCTCCAACGGCTAGTTTTTGTTGGATGGGGTATTATACCCTTAGCCCTCTTCTTTGTGGGCTGCTGGTTCTGTGTGATTCCTAAGCCTTCTTGACACATTCTAACAGCAGAGGAGCTTCCCCCAACCACTCTTTGTGAGTTGCTTGATTTGGTTGAAATCTTTGAGTTGGGGTTGAGTGAAGCCTTTTGGTGTGAGCTTGAGAGCTTTGTGAGCTCAGAGATCTTGAGAGAGCACTAGAGAGCAAATCCATAGCTTGAGCACTTGTGACTAGCGTCAAAAGTTCTTTGTGCATTTGTTACTCTTGGAGCTTGGCTCCTAGACGGCTAGGCGTCGCCGGTGAGCTCCCATTCATGTGGTGAGCGGCCGGAAGTTTGTAAGGGCTGGTATTGCCTCCTTCGTGGAAAAGGACCATTGTTAGTGAAGGGCTAAGGTGTGGCGTATATACACCTTGGCAAGGCAACCTTGCGGGGTTCCTCGAATGGAGACTAGGAACCGCTGAACTTGCTTGGTGCTTGCAGCGGGTCCGAACTTCGGGAAACAAATCCTTGTGTCTCTAGTTCACTTTACTTGTTCTTTCTAGCTTTATATTTGCTTCCGCTTCGATCTACTTGGGTATACTCTATTTGTGTGCAGGAGCTTGAAGATATTGCTTAGATACACCTGCACAAGAAGTACCCTCAAGTGTATTTTGTGCTAGAAGAACAAAAAGGGGGTCGAGCAACTTATTGGGCAGCTCACTGCCTTGGGGCGTTTAACCGCCAGGTAGGGGCGATTTAACCGCCTGGTGCTGACAGCCGGCAGAAAAGTAGACTAAAAGTTTCAATTGGTCGTCTCGCCTATTCACCCCCCTCTAGGTGATATCTAGATCCTACACATGCGCATGTAGCACATGTCGAATCGAGCATCTTCGCCGCATCGGAGCTGCCCCACCATGGCCACCGCCCGAGATCGTCCTCCGCGACCCGCCCGACCCTTGCCTGCCATGGCCATCGCGCCGGAGCTCTTCCGCTCCTCCTAGCCGCCTAAGCGGGTTGCCGCCGAGCGAAGGCGGGGAGAAGACTGGAGGGGAGAGGAGAGGG
>WEIB01001069.1:0-20721 GCA_015476505.1 Urochloa ruziziensis | reverse complement strand
CGTGGGTGGCAATGCGGGTGACTAGTGAGGTTATGTTAATCGTGGCTCGGCCAGTGACTAACCTCTACCAGTCATCAAGCATGCTCATGACAGGCGAGAAACGAATTTTCTTGACCATGGCATACAGGCACTCTAAATCAGATAGAAGGCAAAGACGCAAATCAGCTCGTGGGTGAACCACCATAGTAATCCACTTCGCCAGAAAACGAAGAGTGGGGTTCTGGATGGCAGTGATGCTATTTTTCCCCAAGGATGGCTCGCCTATGATGCTATCCCACCATGCGGCACGGTTGTACCGGTGGTTAGTCACCAGCAGGTTGGCATCAATGATGCATCTCTTGTTGAAACCAAGAGCCTCACTGAGTTGCTTCGGGGTCAAGGTAAAATCCTTGTTGAAAAATCGAAAGCAAATATTTGTCTCGTTGGGAAGAACTATGATTTTCAAACTCATGAAAAACTCCATAGTGAGAAAGTGTGAACCTGTTTCTGGGACGGGGTAGAAATTTTGCCCATCCCGTGCGTCGGTGGTCACTCTACTGCTCCTGGTGCTGCTGGTAGGTGAGGATGGGACGGCGACGGTGGAGAGAGGCCGGCCGGCCTGCACGGGGCCGTTCGGCCTAGTGTGCTGCCCATTGTCCACCATCCTTTTGTGTCGTGCCCATTCACATGTGCTTGTTTCTTGCTGCTTTGATCTGGCCATAGAAGATGACAAGTGGGGCCGGCCGGCCTAGGTGGGGCCGGCCGGCCAGAAATTTGGCCAAAATTTTTTTTATATGCTAAGTGATGCATAATTAAAATATGAATGCAAGTTTCGAAAATCAAACATGCTGATTTGAAAGAAAGATTTAGAAAGGGAAACCTATTCTATATGCAATGCATGGATACGTACCATATACCTTATGGTGAGGGCTCGAGTTTTACGTCCTGAGTGGAACTCTCCGATTCTTCGTTCGGGGCTGATTTCACACGCCATTCCTTTCGGTTTGGACGGGGCTTGGTTTCAACTTCCTTGTCGCGCTTTGCTTGCTCTTCCAGTACTTTGGCTCTTGATATCCTTCGCCGCGCATGATAGCGGTCACGTCTTTTCTTTTCCTTAGCAGCGAGGGCTTCCACCATTTTCATGAGTGTTTCTATGGTTGGCATCCTGGGATTTTTGGGTGTGATTTCTCTGACCATATTGACTTGTTCAGGGGTCTTTTTAGGACGGAAGGAGAAATTCTCGGTTTCTCCGTTGATCCTGAGTTGAATAGTCCCTTTTACCACATCGATGTTTGCATTCGCGGTACTCAAGAATGGTCTCCCAAGAATGAGAGAATTCTTGGCTTCAGCTTCCATGTCAAGGACGATGAAATCCACAGGGACGAAGAAATCTCTGATCTTGACTGGGACATTTTCCGCGACTCCATGTGGGTAGCAGATCGATTGATCCGCTAGCTGCAAACACATGGGTGTAGAGACAAGCGAAATATGCTTAAGGTGGTCAAAAACTACCTTTGGCATTACGCTGGCGCCAGAAATGCTTGTTGGCACTCCTTAGCGTCGCGTTTTTAGCAACGCTCAAGAGCGCGAAGATATATGTCGTTGTATGCAAGATGGATTCTGCAAGCGCACAGAATATATCTCGCTGTAGCACTTCACCTCGGGAGTTATCCCAGGGTATCGTATTTATATTTCTGCAGGGAAGCAGATGGTTAAAGTGTATTGAAGAATGATATGATAAATATTGTCAGAAATATCAAGCCGAAAACCCAAGGATACAAACTCTAGGTTTGAGGGATAATGGTCAAGTGAATGACCGAATAGAAGGTCTGAAAGACCAACGACACACAGAAGCTCCTAAGTCTATAGAAAAGGAAAGATGTTGGGAGAGACCGGACTTAGATACTTCCTAACTCAGAGCAAAAGACACTCTAGCCTTAGCCTAGACTCTAGCTTAGATACCGGGGACAGAGCTCGCTTCGATGGCTAGAACGGGAGAACCTCAGAACGGGATGAGAGAGGGAGTTCTCCGGGCTCAGCACTACTGTTATGAATACACCCGAACGTGGTGGACTACGAAGGACGGACAGGGCTGTCATCACCTGCCGCCTACCACTGCAGTTCCGTGGGGTGCAACACACTTCCTAGTTAATCAACAAGCCAGACACCACGTCTGCACTCGAAGATTAAGATTTCTCTTGAGGCCTGTCAAGAGAAATCCCCGTCTTCCCTAAGGCATCTTACGGCCCAGTCAAGGCCAGCAAACCCACAAGATAAAACCCGGTAGAGCTAAAACTAAAATCTACACTAAAACTAAAGGGAGACAAAACTAAACTCTGAAGAGAGCTAAGAACTTCACTCTAAGAAAGAGCAAGAGATAAATATGAAAGACAACTTAAACTCTGAATAAGATAGTATTGTTATGATAAACTCTTCAAAAGAAGAAAAGGATACAAGAGCTTTACCAGAACTCCGAAGAACTCCGAAGATCCGAGTGAAGCTCGACTCGACTCTACTCCCAACTCTAATCCTAATCTAAGAAATGGAAAAGATACAAGAGCTCCCTTCAAGTAAAGACTTGAGAAGTGTGGTGTGTGTCTTGGATGGAAGAAAGGGCAGCCTTTTATAGCCTCCCAAGGTCGGTAGCACTCGTAACCGTCATGCCACTAGCCTACTTAACCTCTACACAAAAGATGGTCGCGTGAAGAGGCAGCAGCAGGCCAGCCGGCCTGGTGTAGGCCGATCGGCCTACACCTTGCGCCCCTGGCCACCGCCTTCATCACGGACGCTCCAGATTGCTTCCTGAGGTCGGTAACGGTTGCGTTTAGTTGAGGTTGTCCAAGAATCCGATGTTGTGGGCCCTCTAATCCATGTGTCTTGCACTCTAGGCCTTTCGGGTCCTTGGATCAAACCGATGTTGATTGCACGGTGCTTGATCATCATGGGCATTTGCTTGAGCTTGTGGATGAGTGGCATGGCCAGACCTGGCCAGGGGAGGCTGGTCGGCCTAGGCTAGGCCGGCCGGCCTGGCTTTGTGCCAGGTTTGGCCCCTGTTTCACCTGTTTTATCCTGCAACCATAACTCATCCAAAACTTATGGAATTTGTTAGTATGAACACTTTTATGCATGGAACATGGTATGATCATCCTCATTTCACCGAATTGGTGACGGTCAAAACTGGGTTGTAATGGTCGTCAACAGCAACCCGTGACGTGCTGTACCCCCTTGAGGTTCTCGATGGGTCCCATCCAATCGATGGCTGCTATCTTTTCTGGGTTGGCTTCGATGCCGCTGTTGGCACTCCTTAGCCTAACTAAATCCGCAAGCGCACGGAGTACATTGTAGCCTTTCACCAGGGGAGTAGAAACCTGGATGTCAAATCCAAGGAACGGTAGACGCGGCTAGTCTAGAACTTTCCTAACCGGACCCACCAGGGGAGAAAAGGGTAAAGGGTGTAGAGAGCTTAACCTTAGTTAGCCACTCGTTACCCCAGACAACCTATCTTAATCTAACATGATCTGCTTCGACGGCTAGAACGGGAAGAACTCAGAACGGGATGAGAGAGGGGTTCTTCCGGGCTCAGCACTACTGTTATGAGTACACCCGAACATAGTGGAGTACAAAGGACGGACAGGGCTGTCACCACATGCCGCCTACCACTGCAGTTCCGTGGGGTGCAACACAACCTGAGGTGACTAGCCAGCACAGGCACCATGCCTAAGCTTTCAGCCACTGACCTCCACCCAACGCGAAGGGCTATAGAGGAAACCCCAAACAAGAGTCGCTGTCACTCGCAGCAGACTCAGGTACCCGTAGATCATAGATAGCCAAGATAAATTGCTGAAAGTAAAGAGTAAACTAGCGAGGTACTAAGGCAAGAGACCGAGGAACTTACTGAAGATATCTCTGAAGCTTTATTCCTCGGGGCGGAACAATGTTGAGGCAAGGCCGAGATGACTCCCGAACTCCCTCTACACGCTTGGCTGTCACCCAAGCACTCACCCACTACTCTCTCTACTCTACTCTAACATAATAGTGGACTACATCTTGAGCCTTCTCTTCTCTACAATGGATGGTGTGTTGTGTGGAGGTGAAGGGCGCTTTTTATAGCCCTCCAGGGGTGAAATCCTGCTTAGGGGTGACGCCAACTACTTGCTTAGCTTCCACGCGAAAGAGGAAGCGTAGAGGCCACGGTGGGAGGCCGGCCGGCCTGGCCCTGGTGCCAAGTGGCACCGACTTTTGCAGGGACGGCCTGGATGATGTCCTAAAGTCAGTAGTTGTTGCGTTCGGTTGAAGCTGTCCAAGAATCCTAGGTTGTGGGTCCTTCAATCCATGTTTATCCCACCCTTGGCCTTCCGGGTCCATTGATCAAACCGACATCAATTGCACGGCTCATGATCATCCTTGATACATTAGTAAACTTGTGGATCAACGCCGTGGCCAAAAGAGGAAAAAGTGGGCCGGCCGGACTAGGCTAGGCCGGCCGGCCTGGCCTTGAGCCCAAATGGCCTCCCATTTTTCCAGTTTGCTCCTTCACTCACAAATTGTACAAAACTTGTGGAACTCATTAGTGTAAATGATATTAGCATGATTATCACTATATGAGCATGAAATCCAGAGAAATGTTGGCGGTAAAAGTCATGGATATCGACCGCCAACAGCCGCGCTCAGACACTATAAAGCCTAGGAGCATCCCCTGAGGGACGCCGAAAACGCATTTCTCTAGGTTTAACCTGACGTTCTCTGTCCGGAGTTTTGCAAAGGTTCGCTCAAGGCCGCCTATGAGCTGGTCGGTGTGCTTAGTCTTGACTACGATGTCATCGACGTAAGCCTCTACGGTGGGCCCTATCAGCTCGTCGAAGATCCGGTTCATGCACCTCTGGTAGGTGGCACCGACGTTCTTTAGTCCAAAGGGCATTGTTACATAACAATACGACCCAAACGGAGTAATGAACGATGTCGCAAGCTGGTCGGACTCCTTCATCTCGATCTGGTGGTACCCAGAGTACGCATCAAGGAAACACAAGAGGTCGCATACCAAGGTGGAGTCGATGATTTGGTCAATGCGTGGCAAAGGATAAGGGTCCTTTGGACACCCCTTGTTCAGGCCCGTATAGTACACAGACATTCGCCATTTTCCATTCTTTTTAGGGACAAGAACAGGATTAGCTAACCAGTCGTGATGGAAGACTTCCTTGACGAATCTGGCCGCCAGGAGCTTCGCGATCTCTTCGCCGATGGCCCTGCGCTTCTCCTCGTCGAATCTGCGCAGTCCTTGTTTGACTGGTCTGGATCCTGGCTTGATTCTCAAGGCATTGATGAGTCCGGCCCAGGCAAGGATTGGATTATGGCAAGCCCGATGCACCGATTACGCAGTTTAGTATCGCACACCAGGTTAGACGACCCTCACGATCCGACTACGACGAGCAAGCCCGAAGCGCCAATGCAATCACTGAACCGCAACTCTGGTGGCCCCCTTGGGGAAAGGCCCAATCACCCCAAAAGACTAGTCCAATAGGGGAAGGGTGGCTCTCCCTTTTAAGGTGGCTTCCTCCTCCCAAGCTAAGCAATGTGGGATTATTCAGAGGCTCACACGGTCGCCGCCCGACTACAACTGGGCCACTCGGCCCATCTTGTTGCGTCTTTGCCAGCGGGTAATAGTGGAGGATGTCCTCATCATTCTCCCCTTCTTAACAAGGGCCCAGCTCTGATACCAAATGATGAGTCTGGCCCAGGCAAGGATTGGATTATGGCAAGCCCGATGCACCGATTACGCAGTTTAGCATCGCACACCAGGTTAGACGACCCTCACGATCCGACTACGACGAGCAAGCCCGAAGCGCCAATGCAATCGCTGAACCGCAACTCTGGTGGCCCCCTTGGGGAAAGGCCCAATCACCCCAAAAGACTAGTCCAATAGGGGAAGGGTGGCTCTCCCTTTTAAGGTGGCTTCCTCCTCCCAAGCTAAGCAAGGTGGGGTTATTCAGAGGCTCACACGGTCGCCGCCCGACTACAACTGGGCCACTCGGCCCATCTTATTGCGTCTTTGCCAGCGGGTAATAGTGGAGGATGTCCTCATCAGGCATGCTCAGCAACTCTCCTCGGGATGCCCGGCATGTCTGAGGGCTTCCCCGTGAACACATCGGCGTTTGCGCAGAGAAAGTCGACGAGCGCCCTTTCCTATTTGGGATCGAGGTTCGCCCCAATCTGCACTGCCTTCTCCCCCGACGTGCTGGGGTTGAGGAGGATCTTCTTGGTGCCTTCCGCCGGCTTGAAGGATCCACTCATGTGGTTAGAGTCAGGGGGATCCTTGGGCACCTGCTGCTTGATTTGCTCGAGCTCGAGGGAGGCGACGGTCGCGACGGAGAGCTCTGCACACTCGGTATCGCAGGTGTACGCGTGCTCCTCCGTCGTGCCGACGGTAATCACCCCCTTGGGCCTAGACATCTTGAGCTTGAGGTAAGTGTAGTTGGGGACGGCCATGAACTTCGTGAGACATGGCCGACCAAGGATGGCATGGTAGGACCCATGAAAGTCCACCACCTCGAAGGTGAGGGTCTCCGTCCGAAAATTTAGCGGAGTCCCGAACGTGATGGGCAAGTCGATCTGCCCGACCAGGGTGTGCCTGCTTCCCTAGTACGATACCATAGAAGGGCGACCTAGAGGGTCGGAGGCGAGCCCGACCCACGCCGAGCTTGTCAAGTGTCTCGGTGAAGATGATGTTGAGGCCGCTGCCCCCATCCATCAGCACCCGACTGAAACGCTTCTTCCCGATGATCGGGTCGACCACCAGTGGGCTTCGACCGGGTCGTGCCACCTTTTGAGGGTGGTCCGACCGGTCGAAGGTGATTAGGTACTCCGACCACTTCAGGTAGGCCAGAGTTGCGGGCTCCACCGCGAACACCTCATGACGCTCTCGCTTGGGCCGCGTCCTGCCGCCTAACACAGGGGGAGCACGGACGATCGTGAAGGTGGCGTCGAGGATTGGGAAGTCCTCGTTGGGCTCCTTGTCCCCGTCGTTGCCGCCGTTAGGGGTGGGCCCCCTTCGAGTTCGATGTCGAATTCATGAAGGTACCGGACAACGGTGTGCGCGTCGAAGATCTATCCCTGGCCAGACACATCTGAATTCAGACGAGCCGGAGATATGATTGCGAGGCAACATGTTTCATATAGCGTCACGGCATGGGGGCGTCTCGTCCGTCCAGACGAGACGGCAGCGGCCGCGGCCTTCACTGGCGGCAGGAAGAAGACGACGCGAAGAAGGGGATGAAGTTGACAGGTGGTCCCCACATTGCAGTGAAATAGCCCAAGTCCATGGACTGGGCGGACCGTATGGAACCGAATTGGCCATGTGGATGAGCCCATCAGCATGGAGCATATCAGAGTCTAAACTGGGCCTTCGTCTTCGCCTCCCATGGCTCTTTGTAGCATGTCAGTTGTTGGCCGCCCTTTGAGCCACCAGCGTGGCAACTAAAGCGTCCACCCACACTGGCGTACGATTAGTATGGATACGGTTGCGAGACGAAATGTTGTGTGATGAACGTTTTAAGGTTGACGAAATTTGCAACTGTTGCAGTCCGCTCATGGCGGGCCGGTCGGCGCACGCCGAGGAGACGGTTATTGTTGCCGTCCATGGCCGCCGCTCAAGGTTAGCTTCGCAGAGAAGCCTTCAAGGCATTTTAGATCGCATTCCATCCGAGATTTGGGATCGATTTCAAGAAAATTTTATCCCCAGTGTCCGCGCCGTCGCCTCCGCGGGCTCGCAACACCCATCCGCCTCATCCCCAGCCCGCCCACCCCTTTCCCAAGAGGCGCATTGAGGAGACGCCTCACTTCCCTGAGAAGGTGCCAACGTCCTATAACTTCCCGTCCTGTATTGGGATCGATTTTTCAAGAAATTCCCCAAAAATCCCCTGCTCCTCCTCTACACCGCCGCTCGCCGCCGTTGCTTCCGCTTCCACTTGCGCTTGATGGAGCCCTCTTCATTGTGGAGAAGAATAGCTTGTGCTGCGATGATCTGCGTCCTGACGAAACTCCTGCCAGAGGAGATTGCTGCCGAGATAATCGTTCGCTGCATCAAGGATGAAAGGGACGAAAGAGAAGCCGTCAAAGTGTACCTCGGCTTACGACGTACCTGCCACTTGTTCTGGCAATTCACCGACTGGAAATAGGTAATTCTACTCCTATCTTACCGTGCGATTCGTGCGCATTTCCGCCATGATCGCCCGACGGTTGATGAGTGGCATGGTTGGCCCGAAAAGTGCTCTCTCCTCGAGCTGTGCCTCCATCATTATCGTCATCCGAAGGCAGTATGCTACCTGGGGATGAAGATGATGGTCAACCAGATGGATTCCGCCCATGGGCTACAGCTCCTCCAAGAGGCCGCTGCCATGGGAGAATCCTGGGCTTGCTACTTCTTGGCGATGCTACGGTACCGTAGGGACCCAGCGGACCTGCAAACGCTGGAGTGGATCCATGGAATCAACGGCGGCCTATCGCCCGTTGATGTAAGGTGGAGGAGTGGCAACCGGATGTGGATGGTACGCCATGGTGTTCAACAGGAACTCTACGACATTTCGTACCACACTTTGATTTCGCCCAATCCACCGGAGCTACTCGTCCAGGATCCTCACATTTGCAACTAGGAGAAATGCAGGCACTAGGGGAGGGGACCTCCTATTATCTGGTACTGCAGCGCGCGGTGCCGCAACTGTCATGAGCTTGAACTCTGGATGCGGAACATCAATGAAAGACTAAACTTCGTCGTCAGCAGGATGTGAGATGCCCCCCCAGTGTTCTCGATCGAGGGACGGCATCATTCAAACCCCTGTCGTTCGGATGATATGTGTCTATGTATCGTAGTAATTGTGTTTGTAAGCAGTAGTATTTATGAAGCAGAACTTTCTTTAGGAAGCGGTACCGGTAGAATGGTGTTTGTAATATGTCTAGTTATGTTTGTCGTAATACACAAAAATGTGTCTGAAATATCATATTGTAATGTGTTTGTTCATTCAGTTTTCATGGTGCCGTCTTCATGATTCTTGACATTGTCACGTCCAAAGATGACATATTCATGGGATCCGTGCAAACTGTGCTGAACCGAATCATCCAGTCGCACAATTCAAAGTTAGATTGCGATGGATCAAGGTCGATGAGGAGACACTAACTGAAATTTTAAAAATATTAGTGCAACAATAGAAATTAAAGACTGTACCAGTGGCAAAGTCTGTTGCACGCGGCGATCTTCGTTTCATAGGAGGCAGGTGCAACAGACCCTATGGATGGCTGGAGTGGGTCTCGTTTTGCAGCGAGGAGTGTAGGATTCGCCACGAGTGCAAAGCTTTCTTCAAACGCATAATGCACGTGTGAATTGATTTTGGTGTGTTTGTAATGCGCAACAATAAACATGTATCGCATAACTGAGGCATCCTGCGATGCTCTGCGTGTCAATTTGTATTCTGTCTATTTATGTTTGTAGTAATGCACAAAAATGTGCTTAAAGTATCAGATTGTGATGTGTTTCTTCAGTCAGTATTTTGCCATCTACATGAATCTTACATCGTCACGGCCGAAAATGACATATTCATACGACCCGTGCATACTGCGTCAAACCGAATCATCAGGGTCGCACATTGCAGACTCGCCCGCTAAGGAGCGACTTTGCTGAGGGAGAGGGGTCTGACTGGGCCGATCGAATAGGCTGAGCCGTGTGAGGAGATAAAAAGTCCAATGTAGGACCCTGCTTCCCCGGCGTGTTAACGGTTCAGTTCCTAGCCAGTGTGTTAATGTGCGCGCCACTCGACACACGGTTACACGGGTGAGCGCGACGAAATGTTAGTTGACGAATGTTTCTACCGCGACGAAAATTCAACGGTCCTCATTTCTGTGGCAGAACTGCTCAAATTAATCTGGCTTAAGTGTGCTAACCCTCCATTGGTCAGCACGCAATTAAAATGGAGTAAGATGACAGTCTGTCGGGCCGAGCCCAATGCAATCACGAACAGTTACCTCGATCGAAACGAGTCATGCGAACACTCACTCGAAAGTGAGTCCTAGAGATTACCACAATCGACAAGTGATTAAACAGGTCCCACTTGAGGTATTTTATTACAAACTGAGTTCTTTCATAAAGTAAAGAGTTCCGAGTTCAAATTTGCAGCGGAAAATAAGCAATTTATTCGTAAGGCGGTAATATCATGTGAAGACGTCGTGATATCACCCAGAAGCATCTTAGTCCTAAACAACGGTCCAACCCGGAGGAAGGGTGGTCGGCCAGGTAAGACCTGCAACCATCTCCTCGAGAGCACTACCTGAAAACAATTCAACAAGCAAGGCTGAGTATACTAATACTCAGCAAGACTTACCCGTCGGGTGAAATCGACATCACCGGCTCCTAGACATGCAAGGCTTTTGGCTGGTGGGTTTGTTTTCCCAAGGAGCGACTTAGAATGAGTCCTTGCTTTCAATATTTTAGCATCAAGTTCTAGTTCGAGTTAACCTTTCTAGGTAAGCAACCTATACTAGTCAAGCAAGTTGAGCAACCAATTAAGCAAGCATCAAGTTTCTTTCCATCGTCATGTTCCACTTCTTACTCAATGTGGCAGTGGGGTTAAGTAGTCTCATTAGCTACGAGAAACAGACAGTTCGAACAGATTTTATAACCTTGCAAGGTGGATACTAAACACACGGAAAAGCACCAACCCCGAGGGTCGATGCTAACCAGGTCGTTCCAATGTCTTCCTGGTTTGTTAATCCGAGCCCACTCCCCTTGGACACAAGCCTATCCGGGTGATACTTCGCGGCAGTGCCGGCTGGATTCGGTTTTCAGCCACATGTGCGCCACATGGGGGGTTGAATCCTAGGGAAAGCAGGACAAGGCCACGCCCCATTCCGAACAGGTACTAAACTTACCGATCCCATGTCCCAAACAAGTGCTTAGTGCTTTCAAAACACTTAACCGTCGGTACCGCACCATTCGGTCTTAACCAAATATTAGCTTACACGGACGGGGCATCTACATGACAAAAATCCCCGCGCGTCATCCTTATGATTCCAACAGAACTAAAGCATGTGACTCCTATATCTCACGAGTGACAGGAAATCACTCGACTTTTATCAGGTCCTTATAGCATGGCAGCTATCGACCTATCATACTAGTATTGCAAAGTATAGGTACCTAGGATCATGCAACTAAGGTTTCAATTCAAGTCCTGAAATGTAAATGCACAAGAAGAACTTAACAAACATAGTTGCAAGATTTCGAAACATAGGACATGCTCCGGGGCTGGCCTTAATCTTGAGCTAGGTTAGTATTGCCTCTTCCGAACTTGGTTCGGGTCTTGTCTTGGTTGTGAGGAAGTACGACTCCTTCTCGGGCGGTCCTTCTCCTTGCATCAGAGTCGGCTCGTAGCTTCCGTCAGCGAGAGTCGTTCCTATACGAAATGCAATGCATTAGGAATGATGTTATATCGAGCATCGCGTTTCACACGATAAACCCGGGGTGTATTAGTGATCACATTCACCTGGACATTTTTTGTCTAACCTTCCTTTTCTTAACTATGAATTTAGTTACTGATTAAAATACTTGGGTGTTTTTAATGGTGATTGTGTACACATCTAAGTTATTTAATTTATTCTCAGCATAAAACAGCAAGGGTGTGTAGGTGATGTGTTTAACTTATTTAAATAACTTAAAGAGGTGGCTTATTTCTATTTAGCCTTTTAAGCAATGAAACTACAACAATTTATTCTGGCAGTTTGGTTCATGGTTTTAATGTGAGAAAATTACAGTGTGCTCTTGGTGGTTTATTTGACTTACTGACCAAAACCAGGGCAAAAACATGTATACATTTACCACAGTAAATCAAACAAGAATTGCACACTAGCATCAAGAATAAATCCTATTAAATCACACTAGCAGAAATTGGTCCTTAGATTTCTACTAGAGCCTATACTAGTCTAAACTAGTTCACAAGCCAAAGGGTAGCTTAAAAAGATCAAGGGATTTTGCTGTTTGGATTAGCCAAGTTTAAATTGTTATTAATTAAAAGAGCAAGTTAGCCAGCTCAAACAAAGCTCTACTTTTTACCAGAAATGCATCAAGCAAGTACAGACCTACTGTAAAAAGATTTGGCTCAAAAGTTGAACAGATTAATTATTAAATCTGTAGATCTGAACGTGTGCTGACAGCCTAAACAATTTATAACTCAAAATCTAGTGCGCAACTTTGTGCCATCTTTTTACATGAGCCTAAAAATTTCATCAGCTACAACATATCCAAAAATTAGCACAAACAAAGCAGTATATTTCAAAATATGCACAAATTTAAGTTTGAACAGATTTGAACCTAGATTGAAATCTAAGCATAGAAAAGGTCTATAGATCAACGGGAAATTTGATGAGAAAACAGTGTGAACTTGGGTGTCAGCCTGGGTGAACTTCTGGGGTTTTACTGGCTTCGGCTGAGTTTTTAGGCATGCTACACACAAAATCTCATTGAGCTCAAATTAACAAAGTCGTGTCCCATAAAAATGTGAACAACTTTTGTACTGGTGTATTTTTGAATTCTTAAGTGAAAATTCAAATTTGAACCATGCCAACCGAGAAAGGTCAAAGTTCACCGAGTTGCACAGGAATTCTTTCGACTTAACCCTCTTCCCAAGCAAATTTAAAATGCTTAGGTTGTGAATACTTGCTGAAGAACATGACCAAGGGCAAGTCCAAACATTAATGATTCAATTTAGGGAAAAGTTCATGAAAAGTTATACATGGAATTCCAAATGGCAAGCCTCAACTTTTAGGAAAAACTTCAGCTTTCCAGACTTACAAAATTTTCTAAGTGTTGGCTGAAAAACAGGTTTGACTGCTATTTGACCATGATTTATAGCATCTTCCACTCAAAATTTTGAAAACCACCAATTAACAAAGTTGTTCCTTATAGAATTTGGGACAACTTTCATATTGACATATTTTCAAGTTATTAAGCAAAATTTGAATTCAAATCAATTCAAGCTCTAAAGGTTCGGTGCATAGAATTTGAAACCATTATTTCATGCGTTGACTTTGGTCATAACCATAAGTTTAATTGCCCATAACGCCTTAATGAGGTGATTAGACATCATAGATGTCACAACCTACCCCCCTAAAATAAAATCTCGTCCCGAGATTCAGGTAGATTAAGGCTAGACGGAGGGGCTTGTGGACTTCATAACTTGCACTTCATTCATCGGTGTGAGGCATACTCTCACCTTGGTGAGGTAAAATCTCCTCCTTCCCATTTTGGTTGTCAGACACTCGCTTCTTCCTTGGGGGCTGAGGATGGTCATGAGCAAACGGCCTAGCTGACTGCATTGGTAACAATAGGGCCTGCTTGTTGGGCTTTTTCTGTAGCACAAATGGTTAGATCCATGCTCAATCTTCCTTTCCCGGTGTGATGTGGCAACTTTGTCCTTTGGGTTACTCCGAATGGTAGAGAGGCAGTCCTGAAGGAAAAATGACCATATTCTCCACACAGAAGTCAGGTTCGGCGACACGAGCGATGATAATTCTGACTTAACTTTGACAATCCATTGACTAATGAGTAGATTCAAATTTTGGCAAGCGGGTGTTGGCACTCCTTAGCCTAACTAAATCCGCAAGCGCACGGAGTACAATGTAGCCTTTGACTAGGGGAGTAAGAACCTGGATATCGAATCCAAGTAATGGTAGACGCGACTAGCCTAGAACTTTTCTAACCAGACCGACTAGGGAGCACAAGGTAAGCAGGTAGAGAGCTTGACTTTAGTTAGCTACTCGTTACCCCAAACAAACTATCTATATATAATCTGATCTGCTTCGACGGCTAGAACGGGAAGAACTCAGAACGGGATGAGAGAGGGGTTCTTCCAGGCTCAGCACTACTGTTATGAGTACACCCGAACGTGGTGGAGTACAAAGGACGGACAGGACTGTCACCACCTACCGCCTACCACTGCAGTTCTTTGGGGTGCAACACAACTTGAGATGGCTAGCCAGCACAGGCACCACGCCTAAGCTTTCAGCAACTGACCTCCACCCAATGCGAAGGGCTATAAAGGAAACTTCAAACAAGAGTCACTGTCACTCGCGCAGACTCAGGTATCCGCAGATCAAATAAATAAGATAACTTGCTGAAAATTAAGTTGTAAACTAGCGAGGTACTAAAGGCAAGAGACCGAGGACTTACTGAAGATAACTACTTGAATATATTCCTCGGGGCGGAAATGTTGAGACAAGACCGAGGAAGAAATCCCGGACTCTCTCTACAAAGCTCGGCTGTCACCCGAGCAACTCACCCCACTCTCTCCCTACTCTAACTCTAAAGTTGAGAGCAAAATCACTAAGCTACTCTTCTCTCCTTTGGATGGTGTCTCTTGAATGGGGGTGAAGGGTGCCTTTTATAGCCTCCCAAGGGTAGAAGCCAGCGTAGTTGTCATGCACACCTCCTGCTTAGCATCCACGCGAAGGGGGAAGCATGGATGTCACGGTGGTAGGCCGGTCGGCCTCATCTAGGCCAGCCGGCCTGGCCCTGGTGCCATGTGGCACCGACCTTTGCAGGGACGGCCTGGATGATGTCCTGAAGTCGGTAGTTGTTGCGTTCGGTTAAGGCTGTCCAAGAATCCTAGGTTGTGGGCCCTTCAATCCATGTTAATCCGACTCTAGGCCTTCCGGGTCTTTTGATCAAACCGACATCAAATCCACGGCTCATGTTCATCCTTGATAAGTTAGTAACCTTGTGGATCAATGACATGGCCAGAAGAGGGGGAAGGGGGCCGATCGGCGTGGCCCTGTGCCCAATTTGCTTCATCTTTTGCTTGATTGCTCCTGCACTCACAAATTTTACAAAACTTGTGGAACTCATTAGAAATAACCAATTTTACTTTGTTGTGAGCAGGATGAGCCTGAAATATGACGGAATGTTGGTGGTGAAATTTTATCGTAACGACCACCAACACGCCCCCCTACCTGAACTTTGCTAGTCCCTTAGCAAAGAATGAATTAAATTATCAGGACTTAGCAAGCTCAGGGTCATGAACTCAAGGCATACACAAGTCATATCTCTGAGTTTTCTTTCATACCTTGGATTCCGGTGGCTAACACCCTCATCTTCATCAATTGAGTCTTAGAACAACTCATTGATTGGTCGAACACTTCTTCCTCATGATATTTGGAGTTTTTAATAATTTTATAAAGAAAGCAAGGCATACCCTTGTTATTTCTCAACATCTCTCGATCACTCATAGTGTTTGGATCCTCACCTTGGCTTAGAATCAAGCCTCTCCTATTTCTATGTTATGAGGTGGAGCTTTTTGGGATCTTTGTTGCTCACTCTTCTTTATTTATTTTGCAAGATCGAAAATCTTGTCTTATTCATTCATACCACTCATAAATCTTGGCCAAGTGCATGTGTATTTTGGTGCTTGAGTCCTCATTCTAGCATCTTTCATCTTTCCCCTTCTCTTTCTCTTTTTTTTACTGAAGATAAGGAGTGTATCATTCCCTTCTTCATTTTCTTCTTCTCTTTTTTTCAGAGGGATGAAGAGCTTTGAGAACTTGGACTTCATTGATGCACATGTACGTGGATGGCCATGATGAACAAGGTAGCACAAACATGAAGGCAAGTAATTCGAGCAAGCTCAAAATTTAGAAGGTAGCTATGTGGAAACTTCAACTTGAATTTGTCATATGGCTTTGGACAGGACATTTCAAGTTGATGATAACAAGGGTAGCCTTAAGTTTTATTTTCAAAAAAAAAATCTCCAAAACCTCGAATCGGAAGGTTCAACTCCTCAAATCATCATATCATAAGAATCAATTAACAAGGATCAGGCATTCCTATAAAAGTTCCAAGGCAATGAAATAATTTCTCAAGAAATATCACAGGTATATCCAAGATATCATTCAAAGGGCAATGAAATAATTTCTCAAGAAATTTTGATCAAGTTTTAAAATTATTTAGCTAGGAATTTCATATGAATCAAAATCATGCAAGGATCAAAGGTAGGGGTCACAAACCGTGTCCTGGAGTCAAGCCGGCGGAGTTGGCCACAGGCCCAGGCCGATCAGCCCAGTGTAGGCCGGCTGGCCTGGCCTTGTTGCCAGGCACCCCGGTTCAGGTTCCTCGCATATATGATTCGCGAGATTACGCAGCGGGCACGGGATCTCCTCGAAGTGCAGCAGCAGGAGGCCGGCCGGCCTGGCATTGTGCCAGGTTGCGTCCCGCTTCATCCAGAGGCCAGAAGACCTTCTGTGCATCTTAGTTTCTGCGTGCTTCACCACAAATTTAGTCCGAGGGTTTGGTTGGCACACAAGTTGATAGAGTTGGAGTGCCCGATCTTTCGGTGAGTGGAGGATAATTTCGACTTGGGCGGAAGTAGACCCTCACGATCCGACTACGACGAGCGAACCCGAAGCGCCAATGCAATCGCTGAACCAACTCCCTGTGGTTATCGACCCTGTTGAAGCAAGATCAGCCTGATCACGAAGATCAATTCCTGTACGCAATCGAAGAACGAACAAGAACGAGAGGCGAGCAATCTTATTATCACTCGAAGGTGGAGTTCTGAATCACGAGGACAACACGTATTTGTGCGGCCGTGAATGTAGCTAAAAGCTAGATGTAAAACAAAACTCAAGGATGCTAATGACGGCTATAGGATTTAATAGCACGGCCATAAGGGAGTTGGGGTCGTGCTACAACCCTAGGACGCGTCCCTAATGGACCCAACTCAATACACGGCCCAATGGGCCAAAATAAGGTGGCGCAGAAAACAGTCTAAATCAAAATGATGATTGCGGCAGCCTCGGTGAAGATATGAAAGTGATTCTGGATCCATCTGAAAGTAGACTTGATAAGCTTTCCATCAAGTACTTGATCGCCCAAAACGGAGTCCGGATGAAGTCGTGGCGGCCGTCACAAGTTGACATTCGTGCGCAGTCCGAATCCAGCCACATATCCTTCATTCTTTAGCACCATCACGTAGTTCGACTCTCTTGCACGAGCCCGAGTGATTGGCCCTAAAGGTGGTGCTTGGGGTGAAGGTGCTGCTGGTGTAGATGTACCGGTGATGTCCTCATCATCCTCCCCTTGTTGAACTGAAGTCGTCCTCGACGGCAACTCCTCATCCTCGCCCGCATTAGGTTTCAAATCTGCAACATTAAATCTAGTGGAAACACCAAACTCCACAGGCAGGTCAAGGACATAAGCATTATCATTAATCTTGGTTAGCACTTTAAAAGGACCAGCAGCACGAGGCATTAATTTAGAACGACGCAAAGTAGGAAAACGATCCTTCCTCAAATGCAACCAAACCATATCACCGGGTTCAAAAGTAACATGTTTTCTTCCTTTACTACCAGCAACTTGATACTTAGCATTAGTAGCAGCAATGGTTTGTTGTGTTTGTTCATGTAGGTTAATCATATGGTCAACATGTTCAACGGCATCAATATGTGGGGCGTCCACAGCATCAAGCGAAAATAAATCAATAGGCGCCCGAGGAATATAACCATAAACAATCTGAAAAGGGCACATCTTTGTAGAAGAATGTGTTGCATGATTATAAGCAAACTCAACATGAGGTAAACAATCTTCCCAACGGTTCAGATTTTTATCCAAAACAACCCTAAGCATGGTTGACAAAGTTCTATTGACCACTTCAGTTTGTCCATCAGTTTGTGGGTGACAAGTTGTGCTAAACAGCAATTTAGTGCCTAATTTGTTCCAAAGAGATCTCCAAAAGTGACTTAGAAACTTAGCATCACGATCAGATACAATTGTTTTAGGAACACCATAACACCATGTAAACGAATAATCTCCCTAAGAACAATTCAGCAACATGACTAGCATCATCAGTTTTATGACAAGGAATGAAATGAGCCATTTTAGAGAATCTATCAACAACCACAAAAATGCTATCCCTCCCCTTCTTAGTTCTAGGCAATCCCAAAACAAAGTCCATAGAAATATCAAGCCAAGGTAAAGTAGGGACAGGCAAAGGCATATACAAACCATGGTTGTTCAAACGTGACTTAGCCTTTTGACATGTAGTGCATCGTGCAACCAAGCGCTCAACATCAGGACGCATCCGAGGCCAAAAGAAGTGGGCGGCCAGCACCTCAAGCGTTTTGTAAACGCCAAAATGTCCCATTAGTCCGCCTCCATGAGCTTCCTGTAACAACAAAAGACGAACCGAGCTAGCTGGAATACACAGCTTGTTAGCGCAAAACACCTGCATGTGAAATTTCCCCCATGGTTTACCAGTCATACAATGTTTATAAGCATCTTTAAAATCATTATCATCGACATATTGATCCTTCATAGTGTGTAAACCAAAAATTTTAAAATCCAATTGTGACAGCATATTATATCGGCGAGACAAAGCATCAGCAATCACATTGTCCTTCCCGTTCTTGTGTTTAATGATGTAAGGAAAAGACTCAATGAATTCTACCCAATTAGCATGATGACGGTTTAGATTAGTTTGGGTACGAATATGTTTTAAAGCCTCATGATCAGAATGGATTATAAACTCACGATGCCAGAGATAGTGCTGCCACGTTTGCAAAGTACGCACTAAAGAATAAAGTTCTTTATCATAAGTAGAATATTTCAAACTAGCACCGCTTAATTTTTCACTGAAATAAGCAACCGGTTTTCCTTCTTGTAACAGAACAGCACCTAACCCAATACCACTGGCATCACATTCGAGCTCGAATATTTTACCAAAATCAGGCAATTGCAAAAGAGGAGCATGTGTTAACTTATATTTCAAGTAGTGAAGGCGAGCTCCTGGGAATCAGTCCAAGTAAAAGGCACACCTTTCTTTGTAAGCTCATGTAGAGGTGCTGCAATAGAGCTAAATCTCATACGAATCGACGGTAGAAACCTGCAAGCCCAAGAAAACTCCGAATTTGCGTAACCGTCGTCGGTGTAGGCCATTCCCGAATTGCATCAATCTTGCTGCTATCCACCTCAATACCCTGTGGAGTAACAACATAACCAAGAAACGAAACACGTGTGTGCAGAAGATGCATTTTTCCATGTTAGCAAACAAGTGAGCAGCACGCAACACATTAAAACAGCACGCAAATGTTCTAAATGCTCTTCCATAGACTTGCTATAAATCAAGATATCATCAAATATACAACAACAAACAAACCTATGAAAGGCCTGAGAACTTCATTCATCAAACGCATAAAAGTGCTGGGAGCATTAGTCAAACCAAACGGCATAATCAACCATTCATATAAGCCAAATTTAGTTTTAAAAGTCGTTTTCCATTCATCTCCCAATTTCATTCGAATCTGATGGTAACCACTACGCAAATCAATCTTAGTAAAAATAATGGCACCACTAAGCTCATCTAGCATATCATCAAGGCGTGGTATAGGATATCGATAACGAATGGTGATGTTATTAATAGCACGACAATCTACACACATACGCCACGATCCATCCTTCTTGGAACAAGTAACACTGGAACGGAGCAAGGACTAAGAGACTCACGAATGTACCCTTTGTCATGCAACGCCTGGACCTGGCGCTGAATCTCTTTGTCTCGTCGGATTTGTGCGGTACGGGGCGCGATTCGAAAGCTGTGCGCCGGGAATGAAGTCGATCTGGTTCTCAATGCCACGAAGTGGAGGTAGTCCCGATGGTAAATCTTTGGGAAAAACATCAGCGTACTCCTGCAAAATGTTAGCAACCGCAGGGGGGATATCCAAAGATGGTACATCATCAAGTGAAACGAGCACACTAGAACATACAAGTGCATAACAAGGTAGCTCATCAACACAAAGATCAACAAAATCAGCACGTGTAGCAAATAAAACAGGCGCATTCAACTTGATTTCAGAAGGTGATGGTACAAGTTGTTTAGCATTTTTAGCGGCTCGAGCAAGGTCATCTTTAACAATTTGTTCAGGGTGTCAGGGATGTATAATTATTTTCTGACCTTTAAACATGAGAGAATAATGATTCAAACGACCATGATGCAAGCTATCAGTATCATATTGCCAAGGTCTACCAAGTAACAAAGAACATGCCTCCATAGGAATAACATCACAATCAACAAAATCAGAATAGGCACCTATGGAGAACGGAACACGTACCGACTGTGTTACTTTAATCTTTCCACCATCATTAAGCCACTGAATATGATAGTGATGTGGATGCTTACGGGTGGGTAAGGACAACTTCTCTACCAGCGCTGTACTCGCCAAGTTGTTGCAGCTACCACTGTCAATGATGATGCGAATCGACCGCTCCTCGCACAACACCCTTTGTATGGAAAAGAGTGTGTCGCTGATTTTTCTCTGGCGGGGCGACCTGTGTACTAAGAACACGCTGCACAACAAGACTTTCATACCTATCTGCGTCACTAGGAGTAGCATGGACCGCCTCATTATCTGCATGGTTAGTAGCAATCCATAGTATGGTGAGGTTCATCGAAATCACTAGCAGAAGAGTACTCACCATCGTCATGTATGATCAAAGCACGGGTGTTGGGGCAGTCTCCGAATCATGTGCCCAAAGCCTTGGCAACAAAAACACCGAACATCTCGTGTACGTCCCGAGGAAGAAGCTGCGCCTGGTGCAGGGGGTGGTGCAGGTTCGTCGTCTTCTCACGCGGCTTAGTGCTAGGTGTAGAAGGTGCTGGAGTGGAAGACGTAGAGCTGGACGACGGGCTTCTTCCTGCAAAGGGTTAGTATAGGTCTTCGAAC